>CAUYLG010065492.1:0-171510 GCA_963573385.1 Cacajao melanocephalus | reverse complement strand
CTACGTACAGATAAACAAAGTTAAAAATTACAGCAGACTTATAATAATAAACAATGCAAACCATAATACAATGGAGCAACATCTTTTTTTTCTTTTCTTCCCCCCCCCCCCCCCGCCCCCCAGACAGAGTTTCACTCTGTTGCTTAGGCTGGAGTGCAGTGATGCAATCACAGCTCACTGCAGCCTTGACTTTCTGGGCTCAGGTGATTCTCCCACCTGAACCTCCTGAGCAGCTGGAATGACAGATGTGCCCCACCACACCTGGCTAAGTTCTGTATTTGTAGCAACATCTTTAAAGTACTGAAAGAAAATGCCAACTTAGATTTCTATACCCAAGGAAAACATCCTTCAAAAACAAAGACAAAATAAATACTTTGTTCAGACAAACAAAAACTGAGAGAATATGTCACCAACAAACCAACACTATGAGAAAAGTTAAAAAAGTTCATCAGGCTGAAGGAAAATTCTATCAGATGAAAATGTGGATCTATATAAAGCAATGAAGAGCACTAGAAATAGTATCATAGGGATAACTATAAAAGACTATGTTATTATTTTTAAGTCTTTTATAAGATAAAATTTTAAAGCAAAATTAACAATGTACTGTGGAGTGTATGACATATGTAGGAAAAAAAAAGTATGCCAACAATAGCACAAGGTCCAGAAGAGAAGCAATAAATATCCTGTTCTTATACTACACATGAAGTTGTGTATTACTTAAAAGTAGACTGTGATACGTTAAAGACACATGGTGTAAACTCAAAAGCAACTACTGAGAAACAACAACAACAAAAAGAAACAGAACTAGGAGGCCAACAGAGGCAATAAAATGAGATAAAATAATTAATAAAAAATACGTTAGAAAAACAGGAAAAGGGGGAAAAACCACAGATGGGGAAAAAATAAACACAGAGAGAGATTAGTAAATTTAAACCCAACCACATCAATAATCATGTTAAATGTAAATGGGCTAAACACTCCAATTAAAAGAAAAAAACTGTCAGACTAGATATTACAATCTCTACAAGAAAGCCACTTTAAATATAAAGACACAGATAGGCTCAAAGCAAAAAAATGGAAAAGAGTATTTCATGTCAACACATATCAAAAGAAAGCTGTAGTAGCTATACTAATACATGACAAAGCAGATTTCAGAGAAAGGAGTATTAGCAGAGATAAAGAGGGTCACTTCAAAATGATAAAGGGGTCAATTAATCATGAGGACATATCAGTCCTAAATGTGAATGCAACTAATAACTGAGCACCAAAATACAGGAAACAAAAACTTATAGAACTGAGAAAAAAATAGACTAATCCACAATTACAGTCAGAGATTTTAATATCCTTCTCTTAATAATTCATAGAACAAATTGACAGAAAATCAGTAATAACACAGAAAACTTGAACAATACTATCAACCAGCTTGACCTAATTGCCATTTGTAGGACACTCAACTGCAACAAAAGAAGAATATACACTCTTTTCAAGTGTATGTGGAACATTCATTAACACGGATCACACTCTAGGCTGAAGTCAATGAATCACAGTTTGCAGGCCAAACTCAGCCTGTAGCCTCTTTTTGTACAGCCCATAAATTACAGATAGTTTTATATATTTTCAAGAGTTGAAAACATAATAACATACAATAGAGATAATATAGCTCACAAAGCTTAAAATATACATTATTTGGCCCTCTACAGAAAAGTTTGCTGACTTATATTGTAAGCCATAAAACTATGTTCTCTGACCACATAAAATTAAATATATTCTTCTTTTTTTTTTGAGACAGAGTCACGCTCTGTTGCCAGGCTGGAGTGTGGTGGCACAATCTCGGCTCACTGCAACCTCCAGCTCCCAGGTTCAAGCGATTCTCCTGCCTCAGTCTCCCAAGTAGCTGGGACTATAAGCATGTGCCACCACATCCAGCTAATTTTTTGTATTTTTAGTAGAGACAGGGTTTCACCATGTTGGCCAGGATGGTCTTGATCTCTTGACTTTGTGATCTGCCTGCCTCAGCCTCCCAAAGTGCTGGGATTACAGGCGTGAGCCACAGAAACATATCTAGAAGTCCCCACATATATGAAAACAAAAGAACACACATCTAAAGAATTCGTGGGTCAAAAAAGACATCAGAAAGGAAATTAGATAGCATTGTGAATGGAATTAAAATTATACACAACACAACAAACTTTAAGAGATGCAGCTAATTCAGAGTTTGAAGGGAAATTCATAGCATTAAATGCTTATGTTAGAAAAGAAGAAAGGTCTCAAATCAGTAACCAAAACTTCCACCTTAAAAAACTAGAACATTTAACCCAAGTAAGCAGATAAAAGAAAATTTCAAAAAGTGAAAACAATAGTTAAAAACAGAAAAACAACAGAAAAAAGCCAATAAAACCAAAAGCTGGTTCTTTGAGAAGACTGATAAAATTGATAAAACTAAGACTAGAACCAAACATAAAATGGAAAGAACTAAAAATAGAACAACTATTTGACCCAGGATGGCAGCCTGAGCAAGAGAAAAAGAGAGATGACACCAATTACCATTACTGGGAATAAAAGAGAGTAGGTTCTCCAGATCTTAGAGGCATCAAAGGATAACAAGGAGATATTGTGAACAGCTTTACGCCCAGGAATCGGAAAAATTAAATTAAATGAAAAATTCCTTAGCAGACACAAATTACCAAGGCTTCTTTAAGGATCGATAACCTGAATAACATATCTATTTTAAAAATTGAACTGTTGTTTAAAAACCTTCCCACATCCAGGCCCAGAGAGCCTTACTGGTGAATTCTGCAAATATTTACAGAATAAATAACCAAATCTACTTTAAATATTTCAGAAAACAGGCAAGAAAGAAACACTTCTCAACTCATTATATGAAACCAGTATTACCCTAATACTAAAACCAGATATTATAAGAAAACCACAGACTAATCTGTATTCCTCACGAACATACACGTAAAATTTCTTAACAAAATTTTAGAAAATTGAATCTAACAATATATTAAAAGGACAATTTATTATGTCCATGGGGGATTTATTCCAGAAATGGAAGTTTGGTTTAACACTCAAAAATCAATCAGTATATTTCATTATATTAAATGACTAAAAGAGAAAACCCAAGCTGGGCATGGTGGCTCACATCTGTAATCCTAGCACTCTGGGAGGCTGAGGCTGGATACCAGCCTGGGCAACAGAGTGAGACCTTGTCTCTATTTTTTAAAAAATTAAAATTAAAATTAAAAAGAAAAAACCCATATGATAATTTCAATAAAAGGAGATAAAGCATGTGACAAAATTCAATATCCATGTATGATTTTAAAACTCTCTGGAAGAGTACTTTCTGTTAAATAGCATCTATTTTAAAATCCACAGCAAATGCCATATTTAAAGGTGAAACACTGAATATTTTCCCCTTAAGATTTGGGACAAGGCAAGAATGCTTGATATCGCTACTTCTACTCAATAGTGTATTGGATGCTCTAGCCAGTGCAAGAAGGCAACAAAAAGAAACAGGCATACAGACTAGAAAGGAAGAAGTAAAACTGCTTTTATTCACACACAACATAATTATCTATACAGAAAGTTGTAAAAAATATTCAAAAAAGTTATAAGAACTAATAAGTGAGTTTAACAAGGTTGCAGAATACCAAGTCAATCTACAAAAATCAATTGTATTTCTATAAACAAGAATAGAGTTAAAGTGAAAATAAAAACCACTTACAACAGCATCAAAAATATGAAATGCCTAATAGATTTGACAAAAGATTTGCAGACTTCTACACTAAAAACTAAAAGACTGCTGAGAGAAATTAAAGAGGACTTACATAAATGAAGAGATGTACCATATTCATCGACCTGAAGACTTAATATTGTTGAGATGTCAACTATCTGGAAATTGACCCATACATTTAATACAACCCCAATCAAAATCCCAGCAGCTTTTTTTTTTTTTTTTGTAGAAACTGACATGCTTATACTTAAATTTGTATTAAAATTTGAAGGACCTAGAATGACAAAAATAACTTTGAAAAAGAATAAAGTTAAAAGACTACCTGGTGTTAAGAATTATTATAAAGCTACAGTAATCAAAGAGTAATGGGTTTGGCATACAGTCAGACATGTAGATCCATGGAATAGAACAGAGTCTAGTAATGTGCCTATACATCTATGATCAATTGATTTTTGACATAAGTGCCAAAGTAATTCAATGCAAAAGAGATAATTTTTAAAGAAAGGGTACTAGAACGATTGGACAGCTACATATAAAAAAATGATATTTGATTCCATATGTCATACCACATATAACCATTAACTTGAAATACATCATTGATCTAAATATAAGAGCTAAAACCATAAAACTTACAGAAGGGATTAGAAGGAAAAATCTTAACCTTACAGCTAGCAAAGATTTATTAAATGTAATGCAAAAAGCACTAACTATAAAAGAAAAAAAATTAACTAGACTTCATCAAATTTTAAAACTTTTGCTTTTTAAAAATACTGTTAAGAAAATGAAAAGGCAAGCTACAGACTGTGAGAAAATAGTTTATACATATCCAACAAAGGATTGTACTTAAAATATACAAAGAACCCTTTTAACTGAGTAAGACAAATAACCCAATGAGAAGCAGGTAAAAAATTTGAACAGGTACTTCACCAAAGAAGTTATACTAATGGCAAAAAAAAAAGCTCAAAATCATTAATTGTTAGAGAAATAAAAACTAAAACTGTAAACAAATACACACCTACTAGAATGGTTAAAATGAAAAGAATGACCATCTCAAGTGTTGGCAAGGATGTGGAAGAACTGAGATTCTAATGCTCTCAGGATTAGATAGTATTTTGTGCAATGCTCTGCTGCTGGTATGCAAAATGATACAACCACTTGGAAAATAATTTGGCAGTTTCTTTAAAAGTTAAACATACATCTACTATGCAATCCAACCCTTACACTCCTAGGTATTTATCCATAGGGAATGAACGCATACATCCACACACAGACTTACATATGAATGTTCACAGCAGCTCCACTTTTAACAGCCCAAACTGGAAACAAGCCAAATAACGCTCAACATGTAAACTGTCATACAGGTTTACAACAGAGCACTGCTCATTAAACAAATAAGGACTACGGACACACTCAACAACATGAATGAATATCAAAATAATTATTCTGAGAGGAAAAAGCAAGACAAAACAAAGAATTTACATAAAATTCTACAAAATGCAACCTAGACTACAGTGACAGAAAGTAAGCTGACCAACGGTTTCCTAGAAACGGGGTGGGGGGAGTGACGGCTTGTATTGGACCATTCTTGCATTACTAGTTTCAGGGAATACCTGAGACTAGGTCATTGATAAAGAAAAGAGGTTTAATTCGTGCATGGTTCTGCAGGCTATACAAGCATGGCACCGGCATCTGCTTGGCTTCTGGAAGGACTTAGGGATCGTTTGTTTACTCATGGCCAGAGAAGGAGCAAGAGTGAGAGAATGACAGCAGGTGCCACACACTTTTAAACGACCAGATCTCTCGAGAACTCTCCATCACAGGACAGCACCCGAGGGGAATGCTAAACCACTCATGAGAAATCTGCCCTCATGATCCAATCACCTTCCACCAGGCCCTACTTCCACCATGGGGGATTACATTTCAACCTGAGATTTGGGATGACGAATACCCAAACTAAATCAGGGATGCACTGTAAAAAGGTAGGAGGAACCTTTTAGGGGTGATGGACATGTTCATTATCTTGACTGTGATGATGGTTTCCCAGGCGTTTGCATACATATGCCAAAACTCAGCAAATCATACACTCTAAATATATGCAGTCTATTATATGTCAATTATAAAGCTATAAAAAAAAAGAATCCGTGTGTAACAGAAACCAAACATACATAAAATAACAGAAATGACAAAATATTTATGGGATACTTTAAAACTTCACTAAAAAGTATTAAAACAAAAGACCTAAGTACTCATGTTCCCAGATGGGAAAACTCAATATTGCAAATACGTCGACTTCCTTCAAACCAACTTATTAACTCACTGCAATTGCACTGAGGGTCAAAACATACTATTTTGTGCAATTTGACATGTTGAATCTAAAGTTCTTTAAAAAAAATAATATGTGGTAGTAACCAAATATTTTTGAAAAAGAGTAGAGGGAAGGAAATAGTCCTAGCGGTAATAAAAACATGCTTTGAAAACATGATCCTAGGTGAAAGAAGCCAAACAAAAAAGGTCACATATTATATAATTCCATTTATATGGAATATCCAGAGTAGGCAAACCCATAGAGACAGAACACAGATTGGTGGTTGCCAGGGGATGGCAGGGAAGGGAGAATGAAGAGCAACTTTTAATGGGTACAGGATTTCCTTTCAGGGTGATAAAAATGTTTTGGAACTAGATAGAGGTGGTGCTTGTACAACACGATGAATATACTAAATGCTACTAAATTGTTCACTTTAAAATGGCTAATTTTATGTTACAGGCAACTTTACCTCAGTTTTTAGAAAATCAACCATTTGCTAACTTCAAAAACGACGCTATAAACCTGCAATAACTGCAACAGTGTGCTATGGTGGAAGAATAGGTTAAATTGATCAATTTAAGAGAATACCACCTAGAAACAGCCTGGAAAATCCCTCTCTTTGGGGCCCAAGCAAATGCCACCCTATAAGATTTCTTCCTGTGGTCACCAGGCTGCTTCCTAAATCATTTGAAGCCTGCAGGTCTTAAGTTACAAGCAAGAAGTTGCAGTGTCCTCATAATGTAGTACTTTAAATTTAAGTAGAAAAGTAGCATTGAATGTTAAGGGTATGATTTGCTGTTAGTGGTATGATTTGACCTAACCTGAGTGTTGTTCATGACCCTGGCCCTGGGCCTGCTGCAGTGTAGCTGCTGTTACATCTACTACCTCCATGCACATGGGCCTCACATCCCAGCCTGAACGGCAAAGCCCACCCAGCATTTCTGCAGACCCCTAGGATTGGGCTTCCAGGATCAGCCCCTCACGTGCCAGCTGGGTCTGACTTGGAGTCATCAGCAGTCAGAAGGAGGTGGTAATAAAGTTTATTTCTGTTTCCCTCATGTCTTGTATTCCCTGCATAAAGGCCCTATATTAAGGAAAAAGAAGCTGCTGTGGGTTTCATCTGTGGGACAGGAAACAGCGTTCTATTCAGCGTAAAGCAGAAATCTGTGCACATGCAAAGACCTAGCGTATGACAACTGCAGCTCATCAAAACTACAGGGAGAAGACAGTGTCCTGAAAATGGCTACAAAATTGGAAAAAAATAAGTTAGACTCCACTTTACACTACACTCCAAAATAAAAATCTGATGTTTAAAAAGCCAAATCAATAAAATAGATGATATATTAGCTGAAAATATATGATATTTCTATCATCCTGGGGTAGTCAGGCTTTTTTGTTTCTAATTCTTTTAAGTTTTGACGTTAAAATAATTTCAGACTTCAAGATCAGCTACAAAAATAATACAAAGAATTCCTGTATACCCTGTCCCCATAGGGCCTAAAATGTTAACATTACTATATTTGCTTCCCCCCACTTTCTCTGTATTTATATATGTATACATTGCATTTCTATGCATGTGCGTATATACGTGTTTTCACATCCATATATTCATTTACATGCTGTGTCTTTCTCAGTGCAGCATATCAGCAGGCACCTGACATCTACTTGTCTCATTACTGGTAATGTTAACTTGGATCACTTGCTTACGGTGGTATCTGCTTGGTTTCCCCACTTTTATTCCTTTGTAATTAATGTAACTCCTTTGTAATTAATAAGTATTTTATGGAAGATACTCTGAGACTCTGTAAATATATTGTTTCTCATAAAAATATCACCTCCTAGGTTTAGCATCTAGACAGGTCTTTTAAAGAATTAACACCAAATAAATAATAACGATAATAAAAAAGAAAGAAAAAGATTGACAGATGTGATTACATAAAAAAAAACCAAAACTTTGATAAGACGAACAAACGTGTCAACACAATGTGATACTATGAACAAAGCTGAAAGACTGACAGGATGAGAGGAAAATATTTGTAACATATAATAGGCAAAGAGTCAATACACAGAAAATATGAGGGAAGCCTAGAAACCAGGAAGAGAAAGCCAGCCACATGAGCCAGCTATAAAAACTGGAAACTGATGGTCAAATGCAAATGGCCAAGAAACATGAAAAGATGCTCAGCCTTATTGCTAATTACAGAACTGCACATTCACAAGAAGACTCTGAAAGGTCAAAGAATACATCTGACCAGCTAGGGATCTCACGACCCAAGAAACAACATGGTGATGAGTTCTGTGGTTGTCTTTTTGTCTCATGTATCCCAGATTTGAAGCTAAAGGAATCAGCAACCCAAAAACAGCAGTAAACACAGACCAAAAAATAAACAAAGAAACAACAAAAACCTGCTTTCTCTAGTCAGAAGGGCAGCCTAGCAAAAAAGAATACATTTAAACAATAATTGCTCTACTCCAGCCAAATACCACAGAAAATACTGTGGACCCACACCCACCCATGCCAACAAAGCCAGAATAAGGATCCCAGACTTCCACATCTAAACATCTAAAAAACAAGTAACCCTAATTCTACACAGTCTCTTCCAGAAAACGGAAGAGGATGGAACACTTTCCAATTCATTTTATGAATCTAGTATTACCAAGCCAGACAAAGACAGTATGCAAAAAGAAAACTACAGATCAACATCCCTCATGAATACAGACACAAAATTTTTTCTTTCTTTTTCACACATCTGTAACAGCCAGAAAAAATTCTTAACAATCTGTTATCAAAGAAAATTCAGCAATAAATAAAAAAATTATATACCATGACCAAGTTTAGTTTATTCCAGGGATACAAGGCTGGTTTAATATTCAAAAGCCAATCAATTTAATCCATCATATTACCAAGCTAAAGGGGGGGGGGGAAATCACATGATCATATCAATTGATGCAGAAAAGGCATCTGACAAAGTTCAATACCTATTCATGATAAAAAATTCTCAGAAAAACGAGAATAGAAAGGAACTTCCTCAACTTGATAAAGAAAAACCTTCAGCTAATATTATACTTAAAAGTGAAAGACTAGGGCCAGGTGCAGTGGCTCATGCCTGTAATCCCAGCACCTTGGGAGGCTGAGGTGGGTGGATCATGAGGTCAGGAGTTTGAGAGCAGCCTGGCCAACATGGTGAAACCCTATATCTACTAAAAATACAAAAATTAGCTGGCTGTGGTGGCATGCACCTGTAATCTCAGCTACTTGGGGGGCTGAGGCAGGAGAACTGCTTGAACCTGGAAAGTGGAGGTTGCAGTGAGTGAGAATATGTAACAGAGCAAGACTACATCTCAATAAAAAAAAAAAAAGTGAAAGACAATGTTTTCCCCTATGATCAGCAATAAGGCAAGAATGTCTACTCTCCCACAGGTAACAGTGCTAGATGTTCTACCCTTTGCAATCAGGCAAGAAAAGGAAATAAAAGGCATACACATGAAGAAAAAAGAATGAGATTGTTGTCCAGGTGGAAAATCACAAGGAATCTTAAAAAAAAAAAAAAAAAACCTAGAATAGGTGAGTGCAGCAAGGTCACAGGATATAAGATAAACCTATAAAAATTAACTGAATTTATATATAATAGCAATGAACATGTGAACATCAAAATTAAAAGTACAATTCCATTTATAATTGCTCAAAATTTAAAAATAAGTATTTAGGCTTAAATCTACCAAAACATTATAGAGCTTGTTTGCTGAAAACTACAAAATGTTGGTGAAAAAAATGACAGAGGAACAAATAAATGAAGAGACATACTATGTTCATGAATTGGAATATTCAACATAGTGAGGATGTGAATTCTCCTTCAAATTGATAAGCAGATTTAACATTAATTCCCATCAAAACCCCAACAAGTTTTTTGTAGATATAGGCAAGATTATTTTAAAATGTATATGCACAAATAACTGGAACAGCTAAAATAATTTTGGAAAAGGAGAATAACGTAGAAGGAATGAATCTACCTGCTATGGTTTAAATGTCCCCCAAAAAATCCTGTTGACACTTAATCCCCATTTTAGCAGTATTCAGAGATGGGGCCTTTAAGAGGTGATTGGATCATGAGGGCTCATTCATGGGATTAATGGATTAATTGGTTATCACAGGAGTGGAATGATGGCTTATAAAAAGAACAAGAGATCTGAGCTAGCATGTTAGCATCCTCGGCCTCCTCGCCATGAGATAACCTGCAGTGTCTTGGGGCTCTGCTGAATCTTCACCAAGCAAGAAAGCTCTCACCAGATGTGCCTCTTGACCTTGGATTTCCCAGCCTCCAGAACTGTAATAAATAAATTTCATTCCTTTATAAATTATCCAGTTTCACATATTCTGTTATAAGCAAAAGAAAATGGACTAATACAGTATCCAATTTCAAGACTTACCATACAGCTGCAGTAATCACTATTGCATGGTATTGGGAGAGGGACAGACGTGTAGAATGAAAGTAGAAAACCACATAATAAGCTCAGCTGATTTTTCACAAAGGTTCAAAAACAATTCAAAATGAAAGATTGGCTTTTCAACAAATGGGGCTAGAGCAATTGGTCTTTCAAAGACTTAAGTGTAAATGTAAAACTATAAAAGTTCGTAGGAGAAAACAGGAGATAATCTGCAGGATCTAGAGCTAGGCAGAGAGTTCTTAGACTTGATGCCAAAACACGATTCACAAAAAGAAAAAGTTTGGATTTCATCAAAATTAAAAACATTTGTTCTGTGAAAGGTCCTGTTAAGATGAAAAGGCAGGTAAAGACTAGGAGAAAATATTTGCAAACCACATATCCAACAAAGGACTCACAGTAGAACACACAAAGAACACTTAAAACTCAACAGTAAAAAGACAAACACTCCTGGCTGGGTGTGGTGGCTCTGCCTGTAATCTCAGCAATTTTGGGAGGCCAAGGAGGGTGGATCACGAGGTCAGGAGTTTGAGACCAGCCTGGCCAACATGGTGAAACCCCATCTCTACTTAAAATACAAAAATTAGCTGGGCTTGGTGGCATGCACCTGTAATCCCAGCTACTCGCTAGGCTGAGGCAGGCAAATTGCTTGAACCTGGGGGATGGAGGCTGCAGTGAGCAGAGATTGTGCCACTGCACTCCAGCCTGGGTGACAGAGCAAGATTCTGTTGAAAAAATTTTCAACTGTAGGAAATAAGAATAAATAAAAGGTTCCTCTTCAAAGCTTTCATCTTAGTTCATTATGAATAAATAAAGCTTTTTCTAATAATCTTAGAGTAGCCGTTAGTCATAATAAAGAAGTAAGTGTATCCTGTGTTCTTTTTTTTTTTTTTTTTTAACCGAGTCTTGCTCTGTTGCCCAGGCTGGAGTGCAGTGGCACGATCTCGGCTCACTGCAACCTCCACCTCCTGGGTTCCAGTGATTCTCCTGCCTCAGCCTCTAGAGTAGCTGGGACTACAGGCATGTACCACCACAACTGGTTAATTTTTATATTTTTTAGTAGAGACAGGTTTCCCCATATTGGCCAGGCTGGTCTCGAACTCCTGACCCCTTAATCTGCCCACCTCAGTCTCCCAGAGTGCTGGGATTACAGGCATGAGCCATTGCGCCTGGCCTCCTGTGTTCTTAGCCCTTACACTTTAGCCTAGATATTTGCCCTAACATGTCTGGACAAGCCCAGGCAAGTCTTAAGTCATAGCTTATTCCCCTTCCTTATTTGGAAACGTTATTGCTTCTCTAAGCATTCCTCAAGTTACTTCCTCTTTTCCTTGGTTCTCCTCTGCCTTTATCTCTTTAGAAAAGTTTTAAGTTGTTAGCCAACTGGGTACAGCCTAGACTGTGAAGTCCAGTTCCAGCCAATGGAATGAGGACACAGCAGTAGGTTGGATGTGTTAGATACAAATGGCCCTGTCTCCTTTGTCTAGTGTTCTCTCATGGCAAGATGGCTAATGGGAGCACCCCTTCTGCAGAAAGAAAAGTTGCCTTGCTGAGAAAAATCAAACTGATATTCAAGTGCTACTTCTTTTATGGCACCAAAAATTTACTTATAACATCATCAAAGACATACATATGGCAAATAAGCACATGAAAAGATGTTCAACATCATTCATTAACCACTAGGGAAATACAAATGTAAAACCAAACGAATTATCACTACACACCTGTCAGAATGGCTAAAACAAAAAAATGCTGACAATAACAAATGCTGGAAAAGATGTGGAGAAGCTGGACCCTCATATATTCATTACAGCTACACCAAAAAGTAGTTTAACATTTTCTCTAAAAACTAAACATGCAGCTACCATATGACCTAGTAAATGCATTCCTGGATATTTATCCCAGAGGAATAAAAACACAGTCACACAAAAGCCTTCATGTGAGTATGAATAGCAACTTTATTCATAATAGCTCCAAAATGAAAACAACCAAGATGGCCTTCAATGGGTGAATGGTTAAACAAATTGTGGGATATCCATACCATGGAATACTATTTATCAGTAAAAAGAAATAAAGCCATTAACCAATACAAGATTCTCTGCATGAATTGTAGGAGAATTATGCTGAGTTTTTTTTTAAATCAATCCCAAAAGGTGACATACTATATAATTCCATTTATATAAGATTTTTGAAATGCCCTAATTATAGAAATAGAGAACAGATTATGGTGATCAAGAGTTAAGGAGAAGCTGGTAGTAGAAGGGAAGTGAGTGTAGCTATAAAAGGACAACATGAATGATCCTTCTAGTGACAGAAATTGTATTATGGTGGTTTTTTTCTACATTTTATGACACTTCGATATCCTGACACCTTGCAGAAGTAGGGAGGGACTGCCCCTCCCAGGTGAATGACTTGCTTGTGTGCATGCCTTGGATATGAAACCAACCAATGCTGAGTTCTTATTTCCATCTGCCTGCTTTAATGGGCTCTTGCAGTCCAGGACATGATTCCCCTGCCCTAAATCACCCCAGGGCCAGGTATCTGACAATAAGGGACTCACCTCTATACCCCAGAGCCTGCCAAAATTATTCCAACTTAATCAATCAGTCTTAAGTGTGCTCACCCTGTTTACACTGCCTTTCCTGGCTCATTTCTCCCTGATTCCCTCTGCTTCCTGAGCCACCCTGTGCTTCCCCACCAGCGCTTCCCCAGGTGGCCCTACAGGGTGTGGCCTATCTGCTCCTCTTGGGAACTATGAGTAACAAACTATCTTTCCAGTGGCAATCCTCTCCTAATTTATTGGTCACATCATACCTGAATGAAAACAAAATCCTGGGTACATTTTAAAACAGAAATGTTCTGTATCTTGACTGTGTTGATGTCAATATCCTAGCTGTGACACTGTACTCGTCTGCAAGATGTTACCACTGGGAGTAAACACGATCTCTCTGTAGAACTTCTTACCACTGCATGTGAGTCTACCACTATGCCAAAATAAAAAGTTTGGCTGAAAAAAAAAAATGAAAGAAAAATTAAATCACGTGCCTCATGTTTTTCATCAATCCAATTAATTGACATTTCATTGTTAGAAGCCTTTTAAAATAGGGAATTAGGAAGTTTTCGCAAACAGAAGGAAGTACCAGAACATTGCCTGTTCCCTACCACTTTCCTAATGAATCAACTGCGGAACAAGTCATTAGTGGGAACATTGGGTCAAAATAAGAAATTCATGGTTGGCAGGGAAGCGAAGGCCAGAAGAAGACAAGACAAGCTCCTCTGCAACCAGGTGCTTTAAGCCACCATTTCTGATGGGATCACCCAGCGACAGCTGCTGTTTGCCTCTTGCACACCTTCTGGATGCCAGCACTGTGCTAAGTGTGCCACGTGCATCCTCTCAGACCGCAGCTCTGCTCCCTTAGGGCCAGGGCGCGGCAGGACAAAAGGGAATGTGGAGGGAAGGACCTTAAAAGAAGTTTGCTAATCCAGGCCACAGGAAACAAAGGCCCAGGGCTAGTTACAAAATCACTTTCCGCATTTTCAGTAAATCTCAGCTTAATGTATTTTCTAACAAAACAAAAAGGAGGAACACCTGGTGCCTTTCATCAAAACAAGCTCTGGTTCTGAAAATAAACCAATCTATGTGGCAGGACTCAAAGTCTGCGGTTATTTCTGCAGTTAGTAGTCCCACGACAGCAAAGCCCTGTGCTCAGGAAGCTGGGACAGCAGGAATAAGCTGCTGCCCTTGTTTCCACATTCGCTTATGGAGGCAGAATTCCAGGAGGGGCAACTGCCTGAGGCTTTGGGCTGCCTCTGTCCTCCAGCCCATGGAGAGCAAGGGCAATTTTCCTGCCCCACCACAGGCCCCCCATCACAGCTTCGGCTTTCTGAAAATGCATGTGACAGCTGTGCTCAGACGGGCATATGACGACGTCCCACATTTCCACTTGATATCTGCCATATGTTTTTAACAAGATATAGCTGCCGTCTTCATATGCTTTTCATAATGTGATTTTTAAAAACTCCTTGAGCACTATATAAAAATGCAAGCTTGTTTGAACCTGTATCACCATTGAAATTCTTTTTCCTTCTCTTAACTTTGGCAAGTAAGAGAACAGGACCTCATTTGGAGTACGGGATTTTAAACTTATCCCTCTCTATGTTCCCTATACCCAGCCCACTGGCCCAGAGAGAAGCTGCCCTCTCCTAGTACCCTCATAGTCCCTTACATTTGCGTTCGAGCGTTTGAAATTCCAATCATTCAGAAAATTCCTACTACATTTTGGACATATGTAAGATATACAGGTCCAGTTGTTTTTTAAAAATGTTCTTTTATCTAATTAGTTTCAGAAATAGTGCTGAGAGAAAGAGACACGGTGGGAAGGAGAGGCGGCAAAAAAGGGGAAATGGAGACTTCCAGGGCAGCTGGCCCATGAGCTGCCCACCCCAGCCAAGCCCGAGGCTGGCTTCCCAGTGCGCAGGGGCAGGATGGGGCAAGGGCTAAAGACACGTGACCCGGTGCCCACCTCTGACTGGCCTCTGGATCCCAACTCCTCTCCCCATCATAGCTCTGCTTCACCAGCCAGCCCCTCCCTCCTGTATCTACACCCCTCCCTTTTGGTTGGTTCCTTCTCATGAGCAACTAGACACGCTCAACACTTTCCTACCTTTAACAAAGGGAGAAAAGGCTTCTGGGGTTACGGCATCCTCTAGCTCCTGCTGCCTGCTGGCCTCCCCTCTTCAAAGGCCATCCGCACTCTCAACCTCTCATCATCACCGCCCACTTACCCTGCAGGTCCACTCTAACCTTGCTTCTGAGCTTGTCACCAAGTTCACAACCATCTCCTTGAATTACACCCAATGGACACCCTTCAGGATCCTTTTACTTTGGCAACTTTGAACATTACTCACCACTTTCTTACAGAAATACACTTTTCCCCTTAGTTTTCCTACTAGTTTTCCACCTACCTTTCTGTATGCTCAGGCTTAGTCCCCTCTTGAGTGCCTCCTCCTCTGCCCATCCTTAACCAGTGACCCGCCATGGGAGTGGAGTCTGAAATGGCGCATCCTCTCTTCTGGTCCCACAACCCTCCCTAGACAAGCCCAGTTATGCCCACAGTCCTTGCTGTATGAGGATGGCGCCCAGACCTCTCTCTAGACCTTCAGCCCTAGGGCTCCGCAAGATGTCACACAAGCAGCTCAAACTCAAGGTGTCCAAAACTGACCCAGGAGTCTCCCTCCCACCTGGCTGTCTCTGTTCCTGTCCCAGCAAAGAACACCAGCATCTACCCGTGGCCAGCAAGACATCCTGTGGCACTCTCATCCTTCCCTTTCCTCCCCCTTCCCCACCTCCCAACATTCAACCCATTCTTTCTTTCCATCAAAGAATAGGTATTTGGGTTCCCAAGTCCTGAGTTCCCACAGCCCTGGGTTCCATGTACTGCTTCACATCTCCACTGTCAATAGCCTGGCGCAGGCTCTAGCTCTCACTTTGTGCAAATTCACAGCCCCCCCACACACCCACCTGCCTCGCCGCTTATCGTACCCCAAATTGTTTTCTGTACCAACCAAGTGAACTTGGGAAAACACAATTCTGGCTAAGAGCCTCTTTTTCTTAAGATCTCCCAATGACTCCCACCACCCTCAGAATAACAACAAACTCCTTAGCATGGCTGTGATTAGCCTCACCCACCTGCCCATCCTCATCTCTCACCTCTCACTCGATGGAGCCAGGCCTTCTCAGGATACTGGATTTCCAGCACCTTGGACAACAGCTAAGTGGCCAATAAATGTTTGTGAAACCGATGAGCAAATAAATAACTGCATGAGTAATGGTCAGAAAAAGTTTCACTAAGGGGCTATGTAATCTGGGTTTTAAGGATGAGTAAAATCTTACTTAAAAGATTGTGGGCTAGGTACAGGCACTTCAGAAATACGAAAAAAGAGGTCCAAAGGTACAATGGTACAAAGTTCTTGCTTATTCTGCATGTGAGAAACTGAGCCGTTCAATGGACTGGAGAAAGGATGAGTAGAAGGAAGTGAGACTGTAAGATACACTGGATCATGAAAGGCAAATCAAAGAACGTGGATTTTTATCCCATATGGGGTTATGAGAGAGGCCTCCTGGGGAGTGGCTCCTTGCCTGGCACTGAAACAGATGCTTATTATATCACTGGGCCTTTCCTTTTCTACATATGCCTGAGGGTGGAAAGCACCTTCAGGCAGGAACTCTGATGCAGGGCCCTCCAGAGGACTGAGGCCCACGAAAGCTTGGACTTCCAGAAAGAGTCATGGAGCCTGAGGCTGATCTGTCACTTCAGGGTTACTTTGCCAGAAAGACTCCTGTGTGTCGGGTGGGGTTTCTCAAGAAGAGAATGGAAGAGGTCTTAAATTGGAGTGAGGAAAAAGAGTAAAATATCTTGTAGTCTCTCTGAGACCAGTAGGCAGTTTAGCTTGGCTGCTAAGGTGTGGCAGCTCTCAGTGCTTTTCTGAGGTAGGCAAGATGAAGGTAGCCAACAGCAAAACAGAGGGCTAGTAAGAGCCTCTGAGTTTTAATATCTCATTCCCATTATCCCCAAAGGCCCAGAGAGGGCTCATGAAAAGTAAGTTTGGTCTTAGCTGTTCTATGGGAAGCCATGTGCTATGCTTTCAATGTGCCCCCAATGTTCATGTGCTGGAAACTTGATCCCCAAGGCAAGAATGTTGAGAGATGGGACCCGTAAGAAGTGATTAGGTCCAGAGGGTCTGTCCTCATGAATCGATTAACAGCCTTATCCCAGGAGTGAGTTCCTATTTAAAGGATGTGTGCGGCCCCCTCCTGCTCCCTCTCCCTCTCTTGCCCCTCTGCCTTCCGCTGTGGGATGATGCAGCAATGAGGCCCTTGCCAGATGCAGGCCCTTCACCTTAGACTTCCAAGCCTCCAAACCTACAAGAAATAAATCCTGTTCGGTCTTAGGGATTGTGTCAGAGCAGCATGAATGGACTAAGATACCATGGAGGGTCATGGAGGAACAGACGCAAGGAGGGCAGCGTCCAACCCCCGCACAGGCCAGAAATGCCAGAGCAGCAGCTGCCAGGTGAGCAGGGAGCTGAACCCAGCCATGGGGCAACCTCGCAGATGTCACCAACAAAAAAGGTGCATGTGGTGGCAGGGGAGAATGCTGGTGCTGAAGAAGCCTGAGCACCTATGATGTGGTCTCCTGGGAAAGGCTTCAATACCTAGCAGGCTTCAAGGTATGGAAGGAAGGGAATGACCAGAGATTTCTAGAAGTGGGATGCAAGGGGTTCATGCTGTCAGAATTATCTGGAAAATTAGATCTGAAAGATAAATCGCCCATAAGGACTTCCCTTCAAAGCACTTAGCCCCAGTTGCATCTTTATTTGTAACCATCATTGTCTGTCTTCCCCTCTAGACTGTGCTTCATGAAGGCAGGAGCTATGTACGTTTTACTTATCACTGTTTCCCCAGCTCCTGGCTGGCACACAGTAGGTACCCAAAAAATGGGGTAGATAAATAAACCATTTAAAATTAAAATGTTCTGGAGTGTTTGATTCGTCTCACTTTCTCTATGTTGCTCACCTTTTATTTATTTATTTATTTTTACCAAGAAAAGTATATTTTCTTTTCTTTTTTTTTTTTTTTTTTTTAAGATGGGTTTTCTTCATGATGGCCAGGCTGGTCTTGAACTCCTGACCTCAGGTGATCCACCCACCTCGGCCTCCCAGAGTGCTAGGATTACAGGTGTGAGCCACCGCGCCCGGCCCGAAAAGTATATTTTCAAGGAAAGGAAGACATGTCCTTGATGGAAAAAGAGTCATCTCGTAAATATAGCACTGCAGCTTCAGTCTCTGAGTTGTAGGCATGTATTTATTCATTTACTTAGAGACAATTGAGTTGTAGGCATTTATTTATTCATTTATTTAAAGATACTGTCTCTAAATAAATGAATAAATAAATGCCCACAACTCACTCTGTTGCCCAGGCTGGAGTGCAGTGGTGCAATCTCGGCTCACTACAACCTCTGCCTCCTGGGTTCAAGTGATTTTCCTGCCTCAGTCTCCCAAGTAGCTGGGATTACAGGCACACACCACCACACCCAGCTAATTTTTTTGTATTTTTAGTAGAGATGGGGTTTCACCATGTTGGCCAGGCTGGTCTTGAACTCTTGACCTCAAGCGATCTGCCCACCTCAGCCTTCCAAAGTGCAGGGATTACAGGCATGAGCCATGGTGCCAGACCATAAGCATTTATTTAGGTAGGCAAAGGAATGTGGGTGAAAGGTAAAATGTTTATTTTTGGAAACACATGGAAATATATCCAACAGTGATTCTCAGTGATGTCCAGCTTGATGCCCCTTAGACACTGCACAAGAGTGGCCTGTAAATCAAAGGTTACACTCTGCACACAGGCGTTGTAGCAGGAAGTGCTTCTTATGGCATTACAATTCTTTGAAAACTGACCATCCACACAGGATAAAACAGCATGCACTACCTTTGGCAAACACTAGTCATCTATGACATATAGTCACTACTCCGGGCACATGGCATCACAAAGAAGCACGAGACCCACCCCAACTCTGACTGAAAGCGGGGAGGGAGAAGCACACGTCACTCCAAGATAGCAGGGGTGCAGAACAGAAAAGGGAGGCTATTTCAGAGAGGACTGCAGGTATCGGAAAAATACATTGAGAAGTTTAGCAAATAATCCCCAGCCCCCTACCCTAAGAAGCCTCCCCTGACACAGAGAAAAGGGAAGTCATTGAATTAAATTTTTATAAATGAACAATTTGGCACCTTTTACCTCAAGCAGCAATGGGACCTAAGCTCATTTTAAAGCAGTTGTGCTATGCAGGGTCACCAGTCCATCTGGTGACTAACTTGCAGGGCTGCATGGTGGCAGTACTTAACAGGCTCTGTGTGCAGGGAGAAATCAATCCTACAGCAGCTACAACAGACAGAGAGAGGTCTCGCCCCAATCCACAGCAGGGCTTCCTCATCTGCTGGAGCCCTGTCTAAGCATCTCTGCAGCCTAGCCACCACAGAGCGCTTTGCACTTTGGTTTGGATGTTGACTTAATATGAAACTCCAGATAAAAGAAATGAGAAGTCTCTCTTCTCACCATGCCCTCCCCGCCTTCCTTGAACTTGGGGCCAGACCTCTGGGGAACGAGACGCTTATCTGCAAACAGTCCAGAGGCCAGTACCAAGAGGGGACTCCCACCTCTTTCCCTGTTAGGGCTTTCAGAGGGAGCCCGGGCAGTCTCCACCTCGGCCGTGCAGAGCTGGGTAATTACCGGGCGGATGAACTCAAGCCCCTTGCCCTGCTCACCTCCCACTAAAATGCATGGCACAGCACAATCATGAAATGTGCTTATTAATTTTACTCATTTGACACTGCGCTCTTCTGCCCTGAGCTAGATGTTAGGAGAAAATGATAGGGATAGATTCTGCTCCTGTCAGACTTACCAAGACTTCCAGAAAACCAAACTATCAAAGGCCATCTGCCGCCCACTAGCCAAGCATGCAGGATGACCCCAAAGGTACAAACGGAATGCTAAAGATACAGATCAACAAAAGAGGGCATGGGAAGATGGTGAGACCACTGCCCTGGGCTCATGCTCCCTGTGAGCCCTCGTAGGAGAGCGACCCCTAAGCCCGTCCTCTCCCACAGTGGGAGCTCCCAGTCCCTGCCGTGATTCACGACTTGCTGCTTCATCCCTAATTCATCAAAAGACACTTTGGCTTCTCAAATCAGGAACACTTTTATTAGCTTCCCCCAGAGTATCATGGCACAAAGCCATACCTAATGATTCTATTTTATGGAAACATATACATTCAAACCATGCTTTGAAGTCAAGCAGTAGGTACGACTCAAATCTTTGTCAGAAAAGATTTCTTCATTTTTTTCACTTTTAAAATGTTTATGAGCTTTCGAACAGTTGGGAAAGGGATGTGTAGCATTTGAACAGGCTCTTCCTTCCTTACTGAGGACTCAGCACTGGCTGACCCAGTACAGATCCGCATTGACCACTGCAGCTCTCGATAGGCGCTGATTCTGCCTACCCACCCTCTGTTACTGGAGACATCTGGCAATGTCTGGAGACATTCTGGGTTGTCACCACTGGGAGAAGAGGGACAGGTGCTACTGGTACTCACTAACGAAAGGCCAGGATGCTGCTGAACAACTGAGGGTGCACAGGATAGCACACAGCAAAGAATTATCTGATTGTCTTGCCCTAAATGTCAACAGTGCTGAAGTTGGGAAACCCTGCCTTGGGGTTTCCTCTGCTGGACCAGGCATTGCATCCTCCTCACAGCAGGACATCAGTCACTACTCTAATTGCTGTGGCAGGTTTTCAGTGTTGGCTACTTTTACTCTTACGTATTCTTGGTGCACATATTCAGTGAATAAGAACAAAACGTTGTCACATACAAAATGAGGAAAGTAAACATAAGGCCTCCCTAGAATCTCAGAACATATGATAGTATCCACTGTTAATTAAACCCTCCTAACGTTCCTCTGTGCTTTGTAAGCTTCACCCAAATCAGAATTTACCTACTGAAACAACAAAATAACCAGTTCCAATCATCAGGACTACTGAACACCAGCACAGATGTCTGCTGAAAAGCAAGGAAAGTTCTCCACTAAACTGTGGTGGTGTGGTCAGCCACAGCACTGGACTTGGAGTGGGTCTGGTCGTGATGATTCACCATATCCAAGGACTGGAACTCTGTTACTTCACTTCTCAGAGCTTGGGCTCTTCTCCTAATTAGCAGAGGCAATACAGCTACTTGCCCTCCCAGCCTTCCAAAAACTCATGAGAGCTAAATGAGTTCATGGGTAGGAAACGTTTTAAACTGTAAAGAGCTACACAGATGTAGGACAATGCCTTTACAATATTTATACATGAGTGGCAATATATGACAACCACCAGAAGTCTTTCACAGACTCTGGATCCTTTACATGAAACGTCACAACCAGAAGTTGGAAATCAATGAATCCAACTCCTTAATTTTACAGAAGGTGAAAATGACCATCACAGAGGTGGTCAAGGCCAGGAAATGGCCCAGATGGGCTCAGGTCTTCTGACTCCCAAACCAGAATGCTCTCCACACCCTCCCTTAAGTTCCTAGAGGGAAGAAGCACATCTTACACAAAAAGGTCAGAGGGTCTTGGACACAGGAAATAAATACTGTAGAATCAGTGAGCAAAATGTACAAACTAGTATCTTGACTTACTACATCATAGCCTGTCGGGGCTCGGTTCCGAGAAGCCACCACCCCGACTCCCGTGATGGGATCCATTGACGTTTCTGGCAAAGCTTCTGAGAGGTCTTTGACTTCAGGCATGGTGGACTGGTCCTGGTTCAGAAAAGGAAAAAGAAAGCACCAAATTCAAACATAGCATTTACGTGAATAATATGAAGACTCAAACAGACGGAAACAATCGTGGGGCAAATACCGTAAGCTAAGGTCCACATACATGGACTGGTTGAAAGAGTCCTGACCCTATGTGACCCTTCTCCCCAGTCAAGAATTCAAATCATCTCTGGTCTTCACTCTTCTCAAGTCAGCTTTGAACACTGAGCTAAGATGAGGGCTTGTCTCTACTTTCAGGAGGTAATTTTGACTCAAAACCAAGAGCAAGTCATTCTTAACTCTGCCATCCAGCTGCTTGATTTCTGAACAGATACCAGTAGCTGCTCTGAAGACACAAAAGACACGGATAAGCCTAACAACACCTTTCATCTCTCTCCCTTGCAATCTCTCCTATGGAGGCATAGACTTCCAAATCCACAGCCAAGGTTAGACCTTTAGCAGGCAGAGCTTTGCAAAGAAGCAAGGAATTTTGCAAACATAGAAATAAATGTTCTGGGCTCGGGGTGAAAGAATGGTGCTGGAGTCCAGGCTCCATGACTGACTAGCTGGTGAGCTTGAGTAAGCAATTTAACCTCCTGGAGACTTCATTACCCAGCTATAAAATGAGGTCATGATACTGACCCTTGCAGAGCTACTGTGAGGACCAAGAGAGTCAAAGAGAGTGGATATAAATGAAAGACTTGGAGAGGTCTCTGGTACACAGTAGGCACTCAACAAAAAGTGCATAAGACTGGTCGGGTTTGGGACACACAAGTCCAGGTAACTGGCCAGAAATGTGATAGGCATCACTCCCTAGGGTACTGGCAGAGCCCTTTGTTGTGTTTCACCCTCGGGTCATGTGGGCACTTACTCAAAGCCAAATACTAACAATGACCATAATTCTTGCTGGGCACTTTGAGAGAAATGGAGTGAAAATGGAATTATTATTCTGCTGCTGACTGTCTCTTGATGTGACCAGAGGAGACAGGTAGAATATAGAGAGCACTGGGTCTGGGCAGCTGGAGTGGCAGTGCACCAGAAAGCAAATAAAAGAGGCAACACCATATGTAAATGAACCTAAGTACTTTTAAAAGGACAAGCAGTGAAAAACAGCAAGTCAAATTCTACCTCCTTCTGCAGCAATTAAACTCCACTGGCTGTAGGTCTGCCAGTTCTCTCAAGGCTGGTTACTGCTTCTAACACAAACCAAACACCCTATCTCACTAAGCAGGCAGGAGGAATATTCTTGCTTCTAGCCTAGAATCAGAAAAGGCAGAGGCCATTAAAAATGACTGCATAGGAACAATCAAAATGCTGTATGCAAGTCTCCCATGAAGTCAGTGGAACCCACCAAAAGCTCCGGAAACAGACTTGTCAATGAAATGGAGCCAAGTCCTCCATCAAAGCGAGGAAGCGCCTGGCACAGCTGCAGTCTCCTCTTCTGTTTACAACAAAAAGCTTAACACAGTTATGCTTTACTTAATTCTTCCGAAAATAAACGACCAGGACAGGGGGTATCACACTGCATCACTGCATCATTTTCTGTTTTCAAGTTTCATTTACCAGGCAGGTTTATGTGTAAAAAAAACAGGGATTTGTGCTTCCTGCACACAGTAGGCATTAAGTAAATATTTATTGAGTGAATACACATATATGTCCCTAATAAAGGTTAAGAATTAAATATCTGCACCTGCAGACCCAGAGCAGACACTGATCAAAAGGGCTCAGCACTTGAAAAATCTCGTATTATTGGTAACATGAAAATAACATTGCTGCAGTTTGCAAAATATTGGTACCTGCTGTTGGTTACCAAGAATGCTTTGCAATTAACAACTCATTAACAGAATGTACGAATTCTGCCAGTGCTAAATATCACGCTGTGAATTTAATAAAGAACATGTGAGGTAAGTATTTTTTTTTAAGATAGTATAGCCTCTACTATCAGAGAGAGAAAAGAAAGGGAGAGAGAAGAAGAGAGAGAAAAAGGAGGAGAGAGAGAGAGGGAAGTGGGGGTAAGCATGAATAAGCAGTATCTTATTTGCTGATGGATGATGGATTCATTGCCACATCCCCTGGTCACAATATGCTCCCCTGTACAGCGATGACAATGGCCCTCTGCCCTCGAGCCCGCTCTCAACAGCAGGAGGGTCACCAGGCCCTGGAAGAAGCCATGCTGCTCCCACAATGCCCCGCGGTGGCCCAGCAGAAGGTTCCAAGATGGCTGCAGGCGGCCCGGCTGAGGCAGACAAAGGAGTCGGGTCTGGCCTGCCAGAGGTTCCCCACAGAGCTGTGCGCAGAGCATCTCTAACGCCCTCCGTTCTCTCTCCTTCCCCCCAGCTGCTATGCCCCGGACGGAGGCGGCCTCCGTGAAATATGGACAAATGGCTCCTGGCCGCGCGGGCTGAGGCCGACTCATGGAGGAAACGCCATCACCAGCCAAGGCAGCTTTTAATGAGAAACGCCCAAGCTATCCATGGCAGGGGCCATCACTCAAAGCCGCTTGCCCTGAATTACATATTTTCTGACTGCAAATTACTTTTAACGGCGTCTCTGCCGGCACTTCAATTGACCTTCCTAACAAAAGGCCATTTATTAACTAGCGCTCCACGATTCCTGGGCCGCGGGGAGCCTCAAGCCAGGAAAGACGGCCCCGCGGCAGAGGACTCAGCGAGGCCATTCCTGCAGGCCCGCAGAGCAAATCGGATCGGGGAGGAGAGAGCAAGGGAGCCAGGTGCTTAAGACCAACATGAACTTGCCTGGACTCTCACATCAAATCTCGAGGCCTACTTGCAACAGCCCAAGGTTGTATCAACAGCCCCTCATCCAGCATCCACCTCTATCTCAGAGTCCCAGCTGCCGGCAAAACACACTAATACATGTCTGCTGCATTTGGACAGCGCTTTCCAGCTCTCAAGAAGCTTTCTCGGGCTTCTTCCCAGTTGAAGCTCACATCAAACCCAGTAAGTGGCTGAGTCACCTCCCAGGAATGGGACCGCTGGTCTTACTCCCCAGGTCTGGTCTGTTTTCCATTGTACTAGGTAGAGAGGTACCAACATCCTATCTGATTGAGAAAGCAGTTTCAACACTAATTATATTTTAAAATGCCAAAGCTTTTCCTTCTCTAGCCACAGCTCAGTAAGTCAAGCAAGGGGGGAAAAAAGTACAGAAAGATAAAAGTAACATGGGATTAATTTTCCTCACACCTCAGTTTCAAGATTCAACATTCCCCTCATAAATAATTTACAACAATAAAAATGAGCTAAGGCCATGTTTGTGTAGGATGGAGGTAAATTTAGGCCTAATGAGGGAGATCCGAGCACTGCACAGGAGGGAATAGGTTGATCTATGGCATGCTGCAAGCAGGATCGACAGCTCACAGGGGCTCCATTACCAACTGGAAGTTGCAGGGCCAACTGGGAGGAGGGGGAAGCAAAAGGGGGAAACTTGTGCCATCCTAGCTGTGGCTGCAAAAAGGGTCTCTACAGGGAACCCCCAAAGTTGACCCAGTGTTTTCGATGACATGACAAATCTTGAGATTTTTCAAAATGATAGGATTGGGCCAATCTTAAGTCTATTCTCAGTACATGCTGGGTAAGGGGTAAAGGTGGTGGGGTGCCAGGGATGCAAACTGGACCTTGAGCAGGTCCTCCTACTTTAACCTCATGATCATCAGGTACCAGATGGACCCACTCTGACCTCTCCCCTGAGTGGGCATGCAGCCTCTGTGAGATCATTTCCAAGGCTGGGGGCTGCAGAGCCACACTCCAGGCAGCCATTTTCTGCCCCTGAGAGGCTTCTTCTGCAAGGCAGGAGAGAGGTGTGTGTGTGTGTGTGTGTGTGTGTGTGCGTGTGTGCGCATTCATGTATGTGCACCCACATGTATACAGACTGAGAAAACTGGGGAGGGTTAAGGTGAAGTGTTTTCCAAGCCAGGAGGATTTCTTCCACCATGCCATGCTCAAAGAGTACCATACAACCCACACAACAAGGCCGGGGGCAAGCCTGCTTCCAGCTTCCGCCTGCAGTGCTGCAGAGAGCACTTGAGGAGGCCCCAGCTCCCAGCGCTGCAGCACCTAGCCAAGGCTGTCATCCCAGGTTCATGGAGAAATGAACTTTAACTATAAAGACCCTTCATATAGACGGCACACTGCTCCCTTGTAGCTGATCAAAGAATTACTACAACAGTGTGCTTAATCCCTGAAAGTCAGCAGTGCTGGGCTCAACTGATGCTGAACATTGTTTCGGAATCAAAGGCCTGCCTGCCGGCCCCAGTCTGGGAGAAAACTGAGCTACTGTATCACAGTTGAAAACTCAGGGGAACTTTGATATCATCTCTGTTTAATTTCCATGGCTCTCCTGAGCCTGGGGTTTATCTCGTTTTATCAACTCCTGTACTGAAATCAAAACCCAACCAACAAAGCTCAGATCTCTCTCCACTGAGGCCCTTCCAGCGGCAGGGTGTGAGCTGAGGAGTTTAAAGTGCTTTCAGGAAGCAACAACTGCAGGGGGGTGGGGGGGCAGGGGGCGCTGCCTTCAAAGGAGGTGCCTTGGGCAGTGGCCTTCGTTCCAGCTTCCCGCCATCTTGGCCTCCTGCTGTGGTGGTGAGGCAGGCTCAGAAGCGGCACCAGCCAGCGCTGCTGGTCAGGGCTGAAGGCATGACTGGCATACAACTTTTCAGGAGAGTAATTTCAAAGTATTAAGGGGGGGCAGGCTAAACTAGGCTACTACAATTGAAATGACAAAACCAGTGGCTTAATTACATCCCTACAGAAGGACAAACTTGTGATCAGCTTGCTTGAAATCCAGAGTCAAGGGCACCAAAGACAAAACTGTCTGCCCACATCTACCAGCTTACAGGGTTGAGGAAAGGAAAAGAACAAATATTTCATTCACCGTGGGAAATGCCGCAAGAGCAGATGGGCTGTCCCCCAGTAAAAGCTGCTGCACTCCGGCCTTCATAGAGAGGGTCTTTGCCTGTTTCCCAGCAGCAGTGATGGTCTGTAGGAATCCATGCCCACCTCTGGTGCCCCAAGATTATTGACACCTTTCTGCTGGCAAATTGCAAGCCAGGGACAAAAGGACACTGCCTCTCCCCAAGGAGGTAACCTGTGGCCAGGCCTCACCAATGCACACCACACACACAAACCCAGACACCTCCTTAGAGCAAGGTGCAGAGACCTACCTCCTCAGAAGGCTGAGAGATGAGGCCAGTTAAATGGCCAGCTGGCTTTGGGGCCACCCACAGGGAACAGTGCACAGACTGAGAGGTTGTCACTGTGAAGCCTCAGGACAGTATCCCAACGCATTCTGAACTTTGGACAGATTACCTGGTGACCAGTCAGAGTCAAATCACTCTGACAAATGCTTCTGGACACAGTCAGGTAGCAACAAGTCACAGGCCACTGGGAAGGCCGCTAAGATGTTGGGCAACTAAGGCAAATATTTTTCTAAGCTCTCCTAGATCGCAAAGAATTTTCCAGCTAGGGAACTAACAACTGTGAGCACTTCCTTTCCCCCTCAGTAAAGGTCTGTTTCTCCCAACAGAAGAATCCAGTGTATGCACATGTCAATTCAAGCTGCCCTATGCTTAGATTTCTGTGAAACATTTGATGACCAAACATAGATTTTTCCGTAAACGCCATGAGGGAGGACTAGGGTTCAGGTTGCTGCAACCCTTATGGTACGATGGTAGGTTCCAGGATTCACTTTCCAAAAATAAATCCAGTATCAAGTTCTATAGCACTCCCCTAGCCAAAGCCCTGCCCCATACAGGCCTGACTGCACAAACCAGGGAACGTTACTCAAGAGTAGGGCATTCTCCAGTACACTGTGGGTACCACCTGCTTCCCCATGATTACTGCAAATGAGGGTCATCTGTGTCCACTCCCATCAGGTCTTGCTGAGTGATGTCATATTGTCCCCTGTAGAGAATGATAAAGGAGGACCCCAACAGAAGACAGATGCCTACAAATGAAACCATCCTAGGGGCCCCAAAAGCTATGGTTCCTGAGTGTCTGGTGATATGAGTCACAGCTTGCCCTGATGGGGACAGTACTCACAGAGTAAAGACACTAATGTCATTTCAATGCCAGGCAAATGGGTGCCCCTGCCAGAGTCATCAGAACACTTCTCTTCAAGCCAGCCAGACAACCACACCCCTCTCTGACTTTCACATGGGTCTTGAGAATTTTTTTTTCATATATTTGGTCATCTAATCATTCTAACGATGTGCTAATGACTTCCAAAATTCCTCCAAGCCCAGAGTTTTCTCCTGAGACTCAGAGGTGTCTGTGTGGTGTCTTTGCCCACATGGCTCAGGAATACCTTGAATTCAGCTGACTTTGCCGTCTTCCCTGGAAGCATCCTCCCACACTCCCAGTCCCTAAGAGGGCCTGGTACATGAACAGTCAGTCCACAGATGTGTATAGAGCCACTCTGGCTTAGCACTAAGGCTACAGTAATGAGATGGAAAGTCCATATTCTGGAGTGGGAGTATCCAACTTTAGCATATGCAAGAATCACCAGGAGAGGTTGTTAAAACGGACAATCCTGAACCCTAGCCCCTGAGATACTGATTGAATAGATCTGAGCTGGTCTAAGAATGTGCATTTCTAACAAGCTCCCAGCTGACACTAAACAGCTGGTCCACAGTCCAAAATTTGAATACAAGAGAGCAAGTACTCATTAGGTGTTTGATGAATGAATGAACGAATGAATGGAATGAACCGAAAGGTAATCTTCCCTGGAGAAAAGCCTCAGAATCAGCCCTCCAGTCTCCCCCTCCTTCTTCTTGACAGTTCAGCCAAGAGCATCACATTCCTCCCCTACAGACACCCACCCCACCATTTAAAACCAGGGTCATGCCAGGCGCGGTGGCTCATGCCTGTAATTCCAGCAGGAATTGGAGGCCAAGGTGGGAGGATCACTTGAGGTCAGGAGTTCGAGACCAGCCTGGCCAACATGGTGAAACCCCATCTCTACTAAATATACAAAAATTACCTGGGTATGGTGGTGAGTGCCTGTAATCCCAGCTACTCGAGAGGCTGGGGCACAAGGATCACTTGAACCCAAGAGGTGGAGGTTGCAGTGAGCTGAGATGGTGCCATTGCACTCCAGCCTGGGTGACAAATCCAGATCCTGTCTCAAAAAAATAAATAAGTAAATAAATAAAACCAGGGTCATGGCCGGGAGCAATGGCTCATGCCTGTAATCCCAGCACTTTGGAAGGCCTTTGGGAGGCCAAGGCAGGCAGATTATGAGGTCAGGAGTTCGAGACCAGCCTGACCAATATAGTGAAACCCCATCTCTACTAAAAATACAAAAATTAGCTGGGCGTAGTGGCACATACCTATAGTCCCAGCCACTAGGGAGGCTGAGGCAAAAGAATTGCTCGAATCTGGGAGGCAGAGATTGCAGTGAGCTGAGATTGTGCCATTGCACTCCAGCCTGGGCGACAGAGTGAAACTCCATCTCAAAAAAAAACAAAACAAAAACAGGATCACATCTTCCATTCCCCTCAAACCTTCTCCAATTGCCCAGCCAGCCAGACAGGTGTTGCCACTCAGAATCCTGACATTATCTAAGCACATAGTCTTAGCACACATATGTGCACACGTCTTCATGCACACATACACATACACACACAGCCTTGCCTCTCAGAAGGCTAGACCATGCTTTCCCTAGCAGATGGTAAGTTACTCAAAGGTGTGTTATTTCCACCACAATGCCCAGCTCATGGTGGATTCTCAATAAATGGATTATGAATGAATGGGGAAGGATAAACAAACAAAATTCTTATCCTCCCAAATTGCCAAGTTTCACTGGATTAAGGAGGGCACATAAAGGGGCAGGGGACAGCAGACCTCTCAGACCCCTTCCAGTGAGAGCTGGGGGTCTGGGGTCACTGATGCCTCCATGCAGGACACACACCATGACCCCAGGGGTGAGCCACTTGCAGAGGAAGGGAGAAGGGACCACAGCACTTCCTTGGAGCTCCAGATTTAGATTTAACTCAGTGCAGCTAAGCTGGATGTGGGCCTGTCGGGGGCCAGTGGGTGTCCAGGCTGGCTGCTAGAAGAACACTCTGGGGAGCTTGTAGAAGCACCGCTTTGCCATTCCCCATCCTCAGGTTCTCATTTAACTGGTTCAGGCTGGGACTGAGACTGGAGAACCCACAGCCAAGGAGAAGGTCCACAGTGCTGGGTGACAGAGCAATGAATAAGACATGGAGGTCACAGGCTGTAGGAAATATCCCAAGAGAAAGGGACTGCAAAGGAGGGACTCTTCCTTCTGCCTGGTGAGGCAGGGAGAGGTGAGCAAAGAGCAGGCCTCCCTGAAAGATGGGGGTGTGTGGAGTGATGAAAGTCTTGCAGGCAGAAACACAGCCTCAACAAAGGCACCGTGGTGTGAACACACGGGGACTGCTCGGAGAACTGTGAGGAGCAGATGGGATCTGAAACAAGCTTATAAAATGCTTAAGAAAACAAATAAACAAAACACAATCAAACTGAACTAAAAAACCTGGCTGCACTTCTCTGCTATTTCTAAGATCTAAGCAATGACATCAAGTCACAGGAAGGAGCGCCCCAGTGGTCTAACAGAAGAGATTCCCAGGCCTTCCGTTCATGCTTCCTCTCCTACAGCCCAACATTCTCCAACCAACGCCCCTTCCTTCCAACCTCCATGGGGCCTCCGTATGCTATTAGCTCTGTGGGGGAACATCAGGCAGAGCAGAAGAATGGAAGGGGTGACATCTTTGCAGTCCAAGGGACCCGAGCTTACCGCATAACTTTAGGCAAGTTAAACTAAACTAGGCCTGAGTTTCCATCCCTATAAAAATGGAATAGCAAATAATATTTTCCACAGGGTTATAATGTGTAGAAAGCATCAAGAATCTGTAGCAAAAGGCAATCAACAGAGTGAAAAGGCAACCTATGGAATGGGAGAAAATATTTGCAAATCATATATCTGATGAGGGGTTAATATGTGAATCTATAAAGAACTCCCGCAACAACAAAAAACAAATTTCTTAAGTTAAAAATGGGCAAAGGATTTACATAACAAGTCTTTCCAAAGACAATATACAAATAGCCAACCAGCACACACAAAGATGCTCAGCATCACTTGCCATGAGGGAAATGCAAATCCAAACCCCGTATCACCTTATACTAATTACAATGGCTACTAGCAAAAACAAACAGACAAACAAAATAACTGTTCGCAAGCATGGGAAGCAATTGGAAACTGGCACACAGCTGGTGGGAATGTAAAATGGTACAGCCACCATTTTAGGGAAAACAGTGTGGTGGGTCCTCAAAAAATTGTAAATAGAATTACCATATGATCCAGTAATTCCACTTCTGGGTATCCACCCAAAATAATTTAGATCAGGGTCTCAAAGAGATTTGTAGACCCATGTTCAGAGCAACTACATTCACAATCGCCCAAAGACAGAAGCAACCCAAGCATCCATCTATGGATGAATAAACAAACTATGGTACACATCTTTGATGGAATATTATTCAGCCTTCAAAAGGAAGGAAATTCTGAAACATGCTACAATATGATGAACCTTGAGGACAGTATGCTAAACTAAATAAGCCAGTCACAAAAAGACAAATACTGTATGATCCACTTCTATGAATAGCTAAGGTAGTCACACTCACAGAAACACAAAGGAGAATGGTGGTTGCCAGAGGCAAGGAAAGGGGGAAACGGAAAGTTGTTTAATGAGCACAGAGTTTCAGTTTTGCAAGATGAAAAGTTCTGGAGCTTAGTTGCACCACAGTGTGAATGTGTGTAATGCCACCAGTCGGTCCCTTAAAAATGAGTAGGGTGGTACATTTTATGTTACATATTTAACAATTTTCTAGAACGCATCTAGAACTGTAGTTCTCTCATTTCGGTAAGCATAACCACAGGTGTCTGTTAAGCATGCAGATTCCAGGTCCCCTTCCCCAGAGATTCTGATTCAATAAAGTCTGAGTATGAAGCCCTGGCATCTGCATTTTCATCAACACCACAGGCATATTTAGTGCATTAGGAGCTCATTTATTAGGATCAGAGGATATTCTTTTGAACATTCTGCTCTGCTGATTAGAATCTATTTATTTTTAAGTGTGTGTGTGTGTGTGTGTGTGTGTGTGTGTGTGTGTGTGTGTGTGTCTAAAGAAAGAAAGAACAAACTCGTGTTGAATCTAGCCACAGGTCCAACAAGATAGCCCTCCAGTCCTAAGGGAAATATGAGCTACAAAGCTGCTATGCGCAACCCCTGGGCTCCAGGCCCACAGGGCTCTCACATTTCTTCCTGGACAAGCTCTGCATCTTGCCAGAAGCGTGTCAAGTAAACCAAATGCATGCCCACAATATGTCCCCAACAAGGGAGGTAATGTCAAGCATACTCTGCAGTGGCTTTGCCTCCCAGGCAGCTAGAGACAGAAGACCTAACTCTGGCAAACCCACTCCAACTAGCGCAGGGAAGCCACGATTCCCAAGGGCAGTCCGGAGAGCGGAAGGCCAAGGAGAGCCTGGAGGGGGGTGTGGCCAGGGAAACGCTGGCCAGGGCGGGCCTCGGTGAGAGCCAGTGCAGCCTGGGGAGAGGCAGCTAATTCAAGAAACCCAGGCCTCCCCTCCACAACCCAACCTGCAAAGGAGGCTCTGCTGTCTCAGCCTAACCACATCCAGCCATGTAGTCATTTGTTATCTTCATCATCATAATAGCACCTTTGACTTTTCCCATGCTCTACTCCAGCACCATCATTATTTTGCAGTGTGGCAAGGGTGTCTCCCTTTGAGCATGGAGCACTTCCAACAAACCAAGGCAGAGGGGCCTATGCCATTTGGATTCTGATTCCCCCAGAAGCAGATCCTCCATGAAATGGATAGAGACTACACTTCTCCATCACCCATTCCAAGGCCCTGAGAGGGCATCCAGCAGTGTGCTCACATGGTGGCATGGTTCTATAACATGTACAAACACAGGATATTCTTGTGTTCTTTTTCTTAAATCTCTCCCCCCAGCAAATTGTATAAACATCGGACCTGGGGAAAAAAAACTCGAGCTGCTGCTGGATGCTGAATTGCACTTAAGTTTCATGCAGACCCCCACTCCTGCAGTGCCAAGTGCTGTTACATACATTAGCTCATTCAGCCTCTTGACTGATTACCTTTATGGGGTAGGCTTTATTCTTAAGACACTTTTACATTACGGAAATGGGGATTCAGAAAGGTTGTGTGACTTACCTAGGGCCACCTGGGGTCCAGAAGATAGCCTGAGAGTCAAACTCAAGCTCCTAAAAAATCCAAGCCCAGTGTTCTTTCTACTATACCATCACTTCCTGGTTGTCCTGTTAAGGACTAAATAATAGGCCAGGTGTGGTAGGCTCATGCCTGGTGGCTCACGCCTGTAATCCAAGCAATTTGGGAGGCCAAGGCAGGATTACTTGAGCTCTGGTGTTCAAGACCAGCCTGGTGGCAACATAGCAAGACCCCATCTCTACTAAAAATAATAATAATTTAAAAAATAGCTGAGCATGGTGGCAGGCACCTATATTACTTGGGAGGCTGAGGTGGGAGAATCACTTGAGCCCAGAAGTTCAAGGCTGCAATGAGCCATGATGGTGCCACCGCACTCCAGCCTGGGTGACAGTGAGACCCTTTGTCAAAAACAAAGCAAAACAAAACAAAACAAAAAAAAAAAAAACCACACAGACAAACTCTAAAAATAAATAAATAAGCTACTCCTCTCATTCATCTGTTAACAAGCCTCTCATAATAACTGCTACTGTTTACTGACTTCTTGCTATGTAGCAGGCACTGAGCTAGACTTTCTTGCAATATTTCATTTACATCTCACCATAATCCCATGAGATGAATACTATCATCAGTTTCACTCTACAGATAAGGAAACTGAAACTCAGAAAAATTCAGTAATATGTCCAAGCACACACAGTAAATAGGAAAGCCAAGGCTTAAGCTGAGGTCTAATCCTAAACTCCCTGCCCAGAACCATGGTGCAACATTCCAGTTGGAAGTGGTAAAAGGTCCCTAGCAGGATAGAGACAGGGCAAGGAAAATGCCTTGAGCCTGAATCAGGAGTGACCCAAAGCCTAGAAGGAGTGAAAAATGTAGATAACAGAAGATAAGTTTGGGTTCAAATAAACCAGTAATCCCCACATCAACTGCTTCCCATGGGTCCTGGAGCCCAGGTCCCAAGCAGAAGCCTCATCTCTCAGAGGCCCTATTTAAAGATTCTAATCGTGGTACAATATCTCCAAGTACCTCACATGATTTCCAACAAGCAAGAAAGGTGTCACCATCTCCTGTAACTAAACATCCTAGTACACTGAGTTTCTCAGTTAGTCCAGGCTTCACAGAGCTTATCTTTTAACTTTCTAAGCTTTGCTGGTGCCGCTGATAAGATTTTCTAGCCCTGTTAAAACGAGATGAGATCTAGCCAGCTGTCGAGAAATGTACAATGAGATTATACTGAGAAGGAACCACAAGAGACAAAGGCCCCTCAGAGGAGCCGGCCTGCTGTCTGCTTTTGTGGCAGCAATTGGAGTGGGCTCTGGTTCTTGGGTGGGGGCAGGGAGCAGGGAAGGGGTGACCGCTATTTGCCTTTTGCCCTCCTGTGGTCTTCCTCTGTGCCTTGCGTAAGAGGCTGTTGAGGGGCAGGAAACAGAAGAGTCTCATCTTTCATGGTGAAAAGCGCTGGTGATTTAGAACAGTTGTGTGTTTGGTAACAAAGAGGACAAAAGATGCTCTTGGGTCTACCCCGTTCCCCGGTGCCGGCCTCTGAGGATGTGATGTCCCCTGCTGCCACGCCTCAGCTCTTGTCCTGTCCCCTGCCCCTCTCGCCTTGCTGGTGCTGGAGTCACTGTAGGGTGCTCGAAGTGCCCACCATGTTCCTGCATGGGTACTCTGGGTCTCGGGTACCCAGGCTGGGCATGTCACCTTGCAGACGGGTGCCCGAGGGTTCAGGTGTCCTCTCTGCTGTGCCCAGGTCACAGAGGCAGTGATGCCTCAGGGGCAGGTGCACGAAGGTCTGCACCCACGTGACCACAGAGAGCCGGACCCCAGGCCAGGCGGGTCAAACGACTGACCGTCCCCAGTCTGTGCCCCAGTGGGCCGCCTCCCTCTCACACGCGCAGAGGTGGCTCTCGGCGTCCCTCACCTGCCCGGGCCCTGGGGGCGCTGCTGGCACTCGGGTCCCCCAGCTCCTGCCGCCAGGCCGAGCCTGGGCACCGGCAGCCGCGGCGCGCTCAGGGCTCGGCAAAGGCCGCCGGGGCCTGTCCCCGCCGCGGGCCGGGCACGGAGCCCGCAGGCCTCGGCGCGGCCCGGCTCCTCCCGTCCGCCCGCCCCTCGGCCCGGGGCCCGCGGCCGCCCGCCCTCCCGCCCTCCCGGCTACACGACCGGCTCGGCCGAGCCTCCACGGCGCCCGGGCCTCACTTAACTGTTCCGCGCTGGGGCGGCGGCGGCGGCGGCTGCGGCGGCGGCGGGTCCCGGCTCCGTCTCACGCAAAAGCAGCTTCTCATCGCCCGGGCGGCGCGGGAGGGGCCGGGCCCGGGGCCCAGGCGGCGGGAGCCGGCGCCGCAGCTCGAGCGCGAGCCTCACCGGGAGCGGCGGCGGCGGCGGCGGCGGCGGCGGAGGGGCGGGGCGCGGCCTGGCGGCGGCAGCAGCAACAACGACGGCGGCGGCGGCTCCCTCCGCGGGCCGCGGCGGTGGCGGGCCGGGCTCCGGGCCTCCCGGCGCTGGCGCTGGCTCAGGCTCGGGAGAGGCGCCCGGCGCCCGAGGCTGGCTCGGGCGGGAGGAGGGAGCGGGAGCCCTGGCGTCCCCAGCCCGCGCCGCCGCCCCGGCCGGCACCCCGCCTCCCCAGCCTCCCCCACGGCCCAGCCCGTCAGCACCAGGCAGGGCCCCGGCGCACCCACGTGGGCCTCCGAAAGCCCGCCGGCGACCCCAATCCAACCTCAGTCCTCCCGGAAGCCCCCGGCCTTTGGAGCCTGGGGCATCGGTGGTCCCTGCCCGCAGGCTGGTCTTTTCCTGGGACCCTCAGCCCGCTTAGCTCTCGTAGGCCTCGCAGTACCCAAGACCAGTCTTCCGCTCAGCTGCAGGTCCCTGGAAGCCCCCAGGCCCTCAGGCTAGAAATCGGCCCCTTCTAGGGACTCTCCGCCCACGCAGCCATTCTAGGCTTCACTGAACCTTAGAATCCAAAGCTTATCTTCTCCCCAGCCACCCCCAGCTCAGCCAGTCTTCTCAAGCTAACCCCAATTTCCTAGCAATTCTCGGGCTTCCCCTTATGCTGGTTAAATGATTTATCCCTGGAAGCTTGGAGCCAGGTGTATGGGGCCAGCCTCAAGCGAGCATCTAGAAGGTGAGGATTTTAGCCGGAGGCCGATTCTGCAGTACTTGGGGAAAGGCATAAGCCAAGGATAAAATGGAGCTGGATGGGTGGGGGAGGGTCCAGAGCTTGACCTTCAGCTAGAGTAGCTGGTAGGAAAGGCCGACTCTGTGTCTTAACCAACCATGCCCTACACACCCCAGCCAGGCACCCCAGGCAGAGGCCAGCGTGTGCAAGATTTGAAAGGTTTCTTGCCAGGAGGCTGGATCATTCAGCAGGAGCTGAGGACCATGCAGGAGTGATCAGCATCGATTTGCTGATGCATTGAGTCTCATTTTCACACATTCTAGGCTTTTCAACAATAGCTGTTTGATCCTAAAGAAAAGGGTGCCAAGCAGAATGGACTGTCAGGGGGATAACATCCTGTGGGAAGCCATGCACCGGTGCATTCCCAGTGTCTTCACTACTCAGAAATGACATGGGTTCAGGTGGCTTGACAGCAAGTCCTATCATCCCATCAGGGAACAGATAATCCCCATGTTACTTAAACTGTTACACAGGAAAAATAAAAATAAAAGAAACAAAAATGTTTATTTCATTTACCAAGTTTAGCATAACCCTGATACCAAAATCCAACAGACAATACCGAAAAGAACTGCAGATGGCTAACTAAGAACAGGAGTCCACAGAGAATTTCATATTTGTTTTTTTGAAAATGGGCTTCTGCCGGCAACTTGAGAAGGTGCTGCACATCATTTATAGTGTATCTTTTGGAGAATCAGGCTAAGTGTTCATATATTAAGGAAGGTCTCTTGAAGTCCAGGAGTAAAGAAACCTGTTTAGTTTGTTTAACCTGGCATTTCCCAAACTCATCTGAGCCAAGACCCCCTTCTAATGCTCACTGATTAATCTTCAATATGTGAATCTCCGCTATAGATCAACTCATTTAAGTATATGGTAGTTACAAAACTATTAAATAAAATTTTAGCAATTTGAATCCAGTTTACTATTAAAGGAACTCAAAACCCACCATGATCAAGCAACATTTATTCCAGAAGTGCAAGAAAAATTCAACATTAGGGAATTTGTAAATTCATTGCATTGTTAAAGGAAAACAAATTACAGGACATTATCAATGGGATAGATGCTTTAAAAGTATTTGACAAACTTCAAAACTAATGACTTATAAATTTTTAAAAACTCTTAGTAAACTATTACAGAAAGAAAATTTAAACTTTTAACATGACAAAGTTTATTAGAAGCCATCAACAAACATATTTAATGGTGAAACACTGAAGGTATTCCCATTTAAGTTGGAGTCAAAAGGATGCCTGCTATAATGGCTATAGAATAAAGCCACTGCAATAAGATAGGAAAAATAAATAAGAAATATAAATACTAGAAGGGAAGAGATAAAATTGTCATTATTTGCTTATGATTTGTTTCCCAAAAAATAAAAATAAAAAAGAATCAACTAAAAATTAGAGACTTTGGTAAGGTGGTCAGTTATAAGATAAACACCAAAATCAATGGTTTTCCTAAATGTTAAGGGAGAAGCCTTCTTCTTTCTTCTTTTCTTTTTTCTTTTCCTGTCTTATGGGGCTGAAGGGAGAAGACTTCTTTTCCATATAGAGAAACTTCCATTAGAATAAGACTCCTGGCCTCTCTCCATACTAAGGGAAGATTAGTGAGTTTGGAAAAAGTGATTGGACAAGAATAGATGCTTCTGAGTTCTCTATTTGGATTTGGCTGACTGCAGAGAGCAAATATTTCCATGTGCTCTCACTAAGGGGTAAGCGAATCTGTTTGAGGGACAGAGTGATATTATTGTCCTGCACTACCTGCCACTATGGAAATAAATCTACTCAATTCAGGGAGAAATATAGCAAGCCCACTTAGCTACAGATCAAAAGCTACTTTTTCCAGTCAGCTTCATCAAAAATTAAGGTAATATTTTTGTCCTATGTCTCTTTCTTGTGTCCATGCCCCAGTTTGTTCCAAACTCAGAATAGGGAGGGAAGTATTACTTATAGAGATCTCCAAATACAACACTCAATACCAGTGATTTCCATTTAGAAAGTATGATGGAAAAAAATCATATTCACATTAGCAATGAATACTATAAGGCATATACTAGGCATAAGCTTAACAAGAAATGTCAAGGTCCATAGAAACAAACCATAAAACCTGACTGAAGGACACGAAAGAAGATCTTAATAATTGGAAAAATATAACAAATCCCTGGGCAGGAATTCTCAGCAGTGCAAAGACACTATATCTCCCCAACTTACTTGATAAATTTAGTAAAATTCAGATCAAAGAACCAGTATGATTTGAGGGATGGGTTGAGATGGAACATGACAAAATTATTTTAAAATTTACCTTGATTGGTCCAGGTGTGGTGGCTAATGCCTGTAATCCCAGTACTTTGGGAGGCTGAGGTGGAGGATTGCTTGGGACCAGGAGTTTGAGACTGGACTGGGCAACATAGTGAGACTCATCTCTACATTTTTTTTTAAATGAGCCAAGTAAGGTGGTGTGTGCCTGTGGTCCCAGCTACTTGGGTGGCTGTGGTAGGAGGATTGCTGGAACCTACGAATTTGAGGCTGCAGTAGGCTATAATCACACCACTGTACTCCACCCTAGGCAACAGAGCAAGACCTTGTTGAAGAAGAATAAGGAGGAGGAGGAGGAGGGGGAGGAGGAGGAAGAGGAGGAGGAGGAGGAGGAGGAAGGAGGAAGAAGGAGAAGGAAAAGGAAGAAGAAGAAAGAAGAAGGAGAAGGAGAAAAGAAGAAGAAGGGGAGGAGGAGGAGAAGAAACAACTTATTTTGATAAATAAGTATCAGGAAATACTCATGAATTTTTTTTTTTTTTTTTTGAGATGGAGTCTCGCTCTGTTGCCCTGGCTGGAGTGCAGTGGTGCAATCTTGGCTCACTGCAACCTCTACCTCCCGGGTTCAAGCGATTCTCCTGCTTCAGCCTCCTGAGTAGCTGGGATTACAGGCACGTGCCACTATGCCTGGCTAATTTTTGTGTTTTTAGTAGAGACAGGGTTTCACCATGTTGATCAGGCTGGTCTCAAACTCCTGACCTTGTGATCTGCCCACCTTGGCCTTCCAAAATGCTGGGATTACAAGCGTGAGCCACCGTGCCCACTGAAATTTTTGAAATGAAAGAATGTTGAGAAAATATTGCTCTAACAATTCTTAAAATGTAATGTAAAACTTCAGAAAAAACTATGGGCCACGAGTGTAGGAATATACACTTTTATCATGTATTAAGTTCTGTTTATAAATGCTTTGTTTCTGTCCATTGATCTATTTGTGTGTGTGCGTGTGTGTATGTGTGTATACAGATATATATATATATATATACACACATATTTTTTTTTTTATTTTAAGTTCTGGGATACATGTGCAGAAGGTGAAGGCTTGCTACACAGGTATACATGTGCCAAGGTGGTTTGAGGCACACATCGACCTGTCATCCAGGTTTTAAGCCCCGCTTGCATTAGGCATTTGTCCTAATGCCCTCCCTCCCCTTTCCTCCCACTGCCCCCTACAGGCCCTGGTGTGTGATGTTCCCCTCCCTGTGTCCATGTGTTCTCATTGTTCAACTCCCACTTATGAGTGAGAACATGTGGTGTTTGGTTTTCTGTTCCTGTCTTAGTTTGCTGAGATTTGTGTATTTTTAAATAAATATTCCTATAAAAATAGGTATATCCATTGCATATTATACATTTATTGTATATAATAGGACTATCCATTTTAACCTATTAAGCATTTGTATATACATATACAAATAAGATACAAATTTGTATATTTCCATGCACCCTACTCCAAACCATATTATCTGGCCTAGACCACTCTAGTAATTTCCTTACTGGTCTCTTGGCTTTGCCCTACCCAAACAATGGAAAACAGCAACCAGAGCAGTAATTAACAAATAATAATAGGCCAGGTGTGGCGGCTCATGCCTGTAATTCCAGCATTTGAAGAATGCTGAAGCAGGAAGAGTGCTTGAGGCCAGGAGTTTGAGATCAATAAACATAGTGAGACTCCATCTCTACAAAAAATAATAAATTAGCCAGGCGTGGCATGTACCTGTAGTCTCAATTACTTGGGAAGCTGAGGTAAGAGAATCACTTAAGCCCAGGAGTTTGAGGCTATAGTGAGCTATAATTGTACCACTGCACCCCAGCCTGGATGACAGAGAGACCCTGTCTCTAAAAAAAAAAAAAGTGCTTTTTAAAATAAAATATAATAATAAAGGCCAGGTGCAGTGGCTCACACCTGTAATCCCTGCATTTTGGGAGGCCAAGATAGGAGGATTGCTTGAGCCTAGGAGTTTGAGACCAACCTGGGCAACATGGTGAAACTCCATCTCTTCAAAAAATAACAAAAATTAGCCTTGTATGGTGTGGCACACCTGTAGTTCCAGCTACTTGGGAGGCTGAGGTAGGATGATTTCTTGGGTCTGGGAGGTTAAAGTCGCAGTGATCTATGATCATGCCACTGTACTCCAGCCTGGGCAACAGCATGAGACCTTGTCTCAATAAATAAATAAATAATAGCTGGGCACGGTGGCTCATGCCTGTAATCCCAGCACTTTGGGAGGCCAAGGTGAGTGGATCACCTGAGATCAGGAGTTTGAGACCATCCTGGCCAACATGGTGAAAATTGTCTTTACTAAAAATACAAAAATTAGCTGGGTGGGGTGGTGTGCGCCTGCAATCCTAGCTACTCAAGAGGCTGAGGCAAGAGAATCGCTTGAATCTGCAAGGCAGAGGTTGCAGTGAGCCAAGATTTCACCGTTGTACTCCAGCCTGGTGACAGAGTGAGATTCCATCTCAAAAAAAAGAGGAAATAAATAATAAAAATGCAGCAGGCGCTCTCTTGCTTAAAAGTCATTGGAATGACTTTCCATAAAATAAAATAAGATGGAAATGCTCCAGCACAGCCTTCAAGGTCCCATTCTGTATGGACCCAGGTACCCTCCATCCTCCTCTCAGCTGCTTTAACCACCTGGCTTCCTTTTAGATCCTTAAACATCAAAGCTCTTTCTTCCCTGGGTAACTCTGCCTATAGCACTCTATTCAGTCTTATAGGGCCTGGGCTCTTCTCATTCCTAAGCTCTCAGCTCAAATGTCACCTCTTGGAGGCCTTCATGGGTCATCTATCTAAGTAGGTCCCTGTTATTTCCATACCCCACTAGTTCATTTCCTGCTTATCGCTCATCACAATTTGTAACTATCCACTATTTATTAACCTGTTCAATAACTATCCACTATTTATTAACCTGTCAGTCTCCCCACTATGCAAAAAGCTCCACCCGGACGGGGGACATATCTGTTCTGTTCACTAAGCATAAATGTGACATACATACTAGCCCCTCAATAAACATTTTCTAGATAGATGTGTCAACATTTAATATGTGCATACCCTTTGTCCATGTCTAATAATTTATCCAAAAGAAACAATCAGACAAGTGCACACAGATGTATGTTCAAGGATAATTATTTCAGCATTGCTTATAATGAGAAAATATTGGACATAGCCTAAATGTCTAGCAATAGATTGAGTCATTAAAAAAAGCTGTACTGACATAGAAATATATCATGGCATTTTGTTAAGTAAAAAAGCGGTTCTAGAACAGAATGCATTTATTATATGAGCCCATCAATTTTATATGTGTTTGTGATTATTTATATGTATTCATATATGCATACAATACTTGAAAAAATATATCCAATGTTAACTGTCTAACAGTGGCTATGTCTTGGGAATGGCTTACACAGAGACTATCATTTTTTATTTTAGCACATTTGCATCACTTAGGAATATGGATGCAAATAACAGAAAACCCGACCAACAGTAGCTTGAACAGTAGAGATTTATTTTGCTGGCCAGCAATCATCTTCAGTCTTCTTGTTATGAAAAAAATGAAGTCATTAAGAACACATGTCCATCCACACTTCTTTGACATCCTCAGCTTGATGTCTTTTCTGCTCATGCTTATTGCCTCATGGTGCAGGATTGCTCCACCAGCTTCAGATATCATGGCCTGGGAGCAAAAACTTTCTCAGAAACTCCCCACCAGACCTGCTTAGATATCACTGGCTAGAAATGAGTCACATGGCCCCTCCTCACTGCAAGGGAGAATGGGAAATTGGCTTTGTCAATGGCAGTCACTTCCTGAGACTGGCCATATTTCCAGGCCAATTAAAAAAAATTAACTGTTTCATTATCAAGGAAGAAGGCAATTAAGGTTTTTTAAAAAATTAATGAACTGTATGACCTTTATAATCAAGTGGAAAAATGTCAGTGCATTTCACACATGATAAGATCTCAGAAAGTGTTCAATGCCACAAACAGTACTTGTTCTGAAAGAGATGGGTTAAGTGTGTAGAGCCAGGCGAAGCAGGTCTTCTTGCTTACCGGGCCTCACCTGCACAGGTCCAGGGCCAACTCAGGCAACTTCCTGGAGCTCAGATCCCCACCATTCACTTCTTTCCTCTTTGGCTCTCCTTAAGGGCTCTCTCAATTATAATAATAAATATATCGTTACTCCTAAGGCTGTTTTCTGGTAGTTATCTGTGGGAACTAGAATGGATTGGTTCTGCCTTGAAAGAGTGAGGGTAAAATCTCATCAGTTATGAGTCTTACTGGCTAAACAAAACTTTTCCCCCTGATCTGCACTCTCAAATGGGATGCAGATGCTGGTAGGAGCAGAAAGCAGACAGGTGGGATTAGCATGTTTGTGGGACAGGTGTGTAAATGTGGCAGGCGCTCTTTCACAAGACTTTTGACTGGATGGATGTGAGAAATAAACAGAGGATACTCACAAACAGTGCTGTTGAAACAAAGAAGCCATAAACACATGCAGACCTGTTTTTATTACACTGAGGCCCCACAGAATGAGGGATCTAACTTGTGCTTCTTTCCACACCTTCCCTAATAGAGAGTGGTTTTGTGCCGCAGGGAGCTGGTACAGAGAAGGCATTCAGCAAAGCGACTTTCCTTTCTTTAGATTGTAAGCCTCACAGGGGTAGGCACCTGAGGAGCCTTATCTCTTTTATTTAACATTCTAGGATACAGTAGGTACTCCACAGATAATTCTTGAATGAATGTCAGTCCTTATTCGCAACTGTTAAGAATCATGATCGTTTCCATTCACAGGGTGTTTCCTCTGTGTCGGGCACTGGGCTAGGTCCTTCTGCCTTCTGGTTACTCAATAACCAACATCAATCCTGTAAAGTAGGGAGTATGATTCCCATATTATGACTACAAAAACTGGGGCTCAGAGAAATAAAGTAGCTTTCCTAAGTCACATCATGGAAAGCGGGAGTTGAAGGTGTTAAACTCTGAAGTCAATGCTTAGAACTTCACTCTACAAAACTCTCTCTCTCTCTTTTTTTTTTTTTTTTTTTGAGACAGGGAAAGTGCAGTGGTGCAATCCTAGCTCACAGCCTTGAACTCCTAATTTTTAGATTTTTTTTTTTCAGAGACAGCGTTCTCGCCGTGTTACCCAGGCTGGTCTTGATCTCCTGGCCTCAAGCAATCCTTTCCCTCAGGTTCCCCCCAAAAGCACTGGGATTGCAGGCGTGAGCCACCGCACCCAGCCAACAAAACTCTGGAGCAGGATTTCCAGAGTCCTGAAGCACATTGTGTCGGACAGAGCCCTGATTCTTGGGACAATGGCTGTTTCTTCACTCTCTTACTGGGAGTCCTGGCCAAGCTTCCGGATTTAGGGAGACAAACAGTCAGCTTTGCCCTCAAGATATTCACAGGCTGTAGGTTTTCAGATGTTGTTCAGTGATCATTTGGTTTTCAGTAACAGAAATGCTCTCAAACCCAGTTAGGCATAAAAGAATTCGTGGAACAAGCTGGGATTCTCTCACAGAAGCAGTCTCATAAAGCAGGCACATTTCCAGGGCTCTTCCAGGGCCATGAGTTCTCCTCTTTCCCCTTCTCCCTGTATCTGCCTTTTTTTTTTTTTTTTTGCCCTTTCTAACACACCACTTTTCTCTTCTCCTCCCTGTCCACAGTCTAACAATTGCTGCCATGATGGTGTCCTCAGCCCACAGTCTATATTACATCAATCCCAGTGACCCACAGACACTGACAAGGCATCTCTAAGCTCCAATTCCAGACTTATAGAGAGATGTTCTGATAGGCCCAGTAAAGGTCAGAACTACCCCAGACCAAATAAACTGGGACAGAGGGCAAGGTCCCATCACATCTATGTGTCCACTTCCCTGTACCAGGCGAACTTCAGGAAGGTTATGGGCACAGGTGTACTCAGGAAGAACTGAAACCAGAAACCCAGAGCTTCCTTTATCTCAGCTTCATTCTCTAGTCACAGACCTTCTCCCTCCACATGGCAGAATCAGACTGCTGGTAGTTTTATATCGTCTTATTGCTTCTCCACTAAATAAGAATCAGCTGTGTAAGCGATGGGCCCAGCTATGACAAAGTGACCACTCTGGCCCAATCAAGGCCATTTAGAGGGCCAGGGTCATTAAAGAACACAGCTGCTCCTGCAGAAAGAACAGGTTGCCAGGAAAATGAGTGGTCCTGGGGAAATTGACCCACGTACTGGCCCATGCTGTGTTAGGATTCTGTTTGCTTATCTCCTCTACTAGCCTCTTACCCCACCTCAGTTTGTTTTGGAACTCAAGGAGCACGGCTGTGCCGTCTCTAGCTCACCCCATACCAACTCACCCCATCCCACAATTAGCATCCAAACCCTCTGGCTTTATATTCCAAGCCCTCCTCACATTCACACCCATTCCAGGAAGCTTTCTTTTTTTAAAAAAAGTCAAAAACATTGTCTTTCAGACTATTTATCTGCCATGGCTTTTTTTTTTTTTTTTTTTGGTCTTAACTATTTCTTGTTAATAGACTTTATTTTTTACAGCAGTTTGAAGATGACAGCAATGTTGAGCAGAAAGTACAGTGGGTTGCTGGCCTTGCCACCCACTGCCCTCTCTGTCTCCCTCACTATCAACATCCCCCACCAGAGTGGTACATTTGTTGCAACTGATGAACCCACATTGAAACAGCATCATCATCCAAAGTCCATAGTTTACATTAGGGCTCACTCTTGTGGTGTACATTCTATGGGTTTGAACAAATGTTCCCACCACTAGAGTATCACACAGAATAGTTTCACTGCCCTAAAAATCCTGTGTTCTGCCTGTTCATTCCTCTCTCCCTTCTGACCCTTGGCAACCACTGATATTTTTACTGTCGTCATGGTTTTGCGTTTTCTAGAATATCATCTCACTGGAATCATACTGTTACAGTGGGTAGCTGGTAAGGCCTGAGCAGAGCAGGAGAAGGCTCCCTCCACCAGCCCATACACATATAACAGGAATATCAGGCGACCACCAGGTGACGGTCAGGCGGTTGGGAGGGGACCATGTGCAGTGTGTTTACTGGAATAACACACTGCCAGGTGGTGGCAGGCGACTGTCTCTCTAAAATAATAATTGGTAACATCTGGTGCTAGGGAAAGGTAGTCTTCTAACAGTCAGAGAACACCTGAAACTGGGGATCAGCAGCTTCCTAGTAAGATCTCAAGAGTTGGGTGAGTGGGCTCAAGCATGAGCATTAAGAGGCAAGGCCGGATGCGGTGGCTCACGCCTGTAATACCAGCACTTTGGGAGGCCGAAGTGGGTGGATCACCTGAGATCAGGAGTTTGAGACAAGCCTGGCCAACATGGTGAAACCTCATCTCTACTAAAAATACAAAAATGTGCTGGGCATGGTGGCGGGTGCCTGTAATCCCAGCTACTTGGGAGGCTAAGGCAGGAGAATCCCTTGAACCCGGGAGGTGGAGGGTGCGATCAGCCAAGATTGCGCTATTGTACTCCAGCCCTGGGGGACAAGAACGAGACTTCGTCTAAAAAAAAAAAAAAAGAAAAAAGAGGGAAAATGGCAGAATTCAACTGGTATATGTTCTTCCTCCAGGAATGCTAGATTGGTAAAGGAGAAACACCTCAGGGGAGCATGTGTACAACCCCAGTTAACACACTGTACATGCTCCCCTCCCAAGCACTAGCAGGCCACTGTGCATGGGGACAGCCCACCCCAAAGGAAGAATCGGGAGAAGGGAAGCAAGACCCTGAAAGTACGCACATGTATAAAACCCCAATCAAAAGGTCGAACTGCACACTGGAACTCTGGTCGCCTGCTTGGCCCTCTTCCAACTGTACTTTACTTCCTTTCATTCCTGTTCTAAAGGTTTCTAATAAACTTTCACTCCTGCTCTAAAACTTGCCTCTGTCCCTCCTTCTGCCTTATGCCCTCAGTTGAGTTCTTTCTTCTGAGAGGCAAGAACTGAGGTTGCTGCAGACCTGTACAAATGTGGATTCACTGCCAGTAACAATACATATGTTACCTTTTCAGATTGGCTTCTTTCACTTAGCAATATGCTTTTCATGGCTTGATAGCTCATTTCTTTCTAGGGCTGAACAATATCCTATTGACTGGATGTGTCACAGTTTATTCATTCACTGACTGAAGGGCTTCTCGATTGTTTCCAAGTTTTGGCAATTATGAACAAAGCTGCTAGAAACATCACGTGGAGGTTTTTGTGTGGACATGTTTTCAGCTCCTTTGAATAAATACCAAGGAGCCTGATTGCTAGATTGTATGGTAAGAGTAGGTCTAGTTTTGCAAGAAACTGCTAAACTGTCTTCCAAGGTAGCTGTACCATTTTGCATTCCCGCCAGCAATGAATGAGAGTTCCCGTTGTTCCACATCCTTGCCAGCATTTGATACTGTTGGTGTTCTGAATTTTGGCCATTCCAATAGCTGCGTAGTGGTACCTCATTGTTGTTTCAATCTGCATTTCTCTGCTGACATACGACGTGAAGCATATTTCCATATGCTTATTTTTTCATCTTCTTTGGTGGTGTCTGCTAACTTCTTTGGCCCATTTTTAAATCAATTTTTTCTTCTTATTGTTGAGTTTTAAGAGTCATTTACATATTTTGAATAATCGTCCTTTATCAGATATATCTTTTGCAAATATTTTCTCCCAATCTGTGGCTTGTCTTCTCGTTCTCTTGATGTCATAGATTTTTAGTCGTGAAATATAAAAACGCAAAGCTACAAAATTAACCTTTTGTTTTTGTTTTGTATCACTTCTTCCTTGAGATATAAAGCCTTTTTTTTTTTTTAGACAGAATTTTGCTCTTGTTGCCCAGGTGGGAGTGCAATGGTACAATCTTGGCTCACTGCAACTTCTGCCTCCCAGGTTCAAGTGATTGTCCTGCTGCAGCCTCCTGAGTAGCTGGGATTACATCACCCACCACCACACCCAGCTGATTTTTTGTATTTTTAGTAAAGACAGGGTCCCACCATGTTGGCAAGGCTGGTCTTGAACTCCTGATCTCAGGTGACCCACCTGCCTCAGCCTCCCAAAGTGCTGGGATTACAAGCATGAACCACCAAGCACAGCCTAGAGATGTTATTTTAGTTGAATGTTTGAATAAATTGGCAGTGCCTGATTATCAGCACGCAGGCCAGTTATGGAGCAGCCAGGTCAAATCCCTGCTCCAGGCCTGACTTAACTGTGCCACTTGGATGCCCCACTCCACTGATGGTCTCAGGTCACTGGCTGCTCAATGGGAAGACAGTGGGAGCCCTGAGCAGAGTGTTCTGTCCCTCTTCCTCTGTGGCTCCTGGCTCTATGCACATAGCTCAGTTCCAGCCCATTGCATTCACAGGGCCCAAGGCTCCCAACACCCTCCCCCTCCCCAGCGAGCCCCTCAACCTCATGTGCTGCTCACTGTCCCAACTCTGAATTTCCTCTTTTTCTGGTCCCTAGGGCTTCCTTTTTCTTGGCTATGAACTCAACCATGGGTTTATATTTTTTGTTTATATTTTATGGAGTATTGTAATGTATATAGAGTAGGAGGCAGGATTTCCCATATTGGCAGTTATGGCCTGAATGTGTCCTCCCAAAATTCATATGTTGAAACCTGATCATCGAGGTGATGAGATTAGAAGGTGGAGCCTTTGGAAGGTAATTAGGTCACAAGGGATCCGTCCTTATGACTGGGGCTAGTGCCCTTACAAAAGAGGCACCAGAGAGCTGCCATTCCCTTCTGCCATATGAGCACACAACAAAGAGCCACCTATGAAGCAGAGAGTCCTCACCAGAAACTGAATCTTGGGCTTCCTGGTCTCTAGAACTGTAAGAAATAAATGCTGTTATAAACTACCCTGTCTAAGGGGTCTTGTTACAGCATCCCGAATGGACTGAGACATTGGCTCAGGGTACCGCATTAGAAGTCCACGACGTAATTAGCTACATGACTTTGAGCAAGACACATAACTTCTCTGAACCTCAGTTTCTTCATGTATAAAATGAGTAAGTTGTACATGTTAGGTTTTGTGGGTTTTTTTTAGACAGAGTCTTGCTCTGTCATCCAGGCTAGATGGAGTGCAGTGGTGAGATCTAGGCTCACTCGGCTTGCTGCAACCTCCGCCTCCCGGGCTCAAGTGGTTCTTCTGCCTCAGCCTCCCAAGTAGCTGGGACTACAGGCGCCTGCCACTGGGCCTGGGTAAAATTTTTTGTATTTCTAATAGAGACGGAGTTTCACCATGTTGGCCAGGCTGGTCTCGAGCTCCTGACCTCAAGTGATCCACCCGCCTCGGCCTCCCAAAGTGTTGGGATTACAGGCGTAAGCCACTGCACCCGGCCCCAAAATAGGTTGTTATAAGGCTTGTGGAGATGGGTGTGCCAAGAGTTTCACATACATGGTGTCTGGAACAGAGTAGATGCCCAATAAGTGATAGGTGCTATTGTAATTCCTGCTCCTGTTTTACATATAAACACCTGGGGCTTAAAGAGATTGAGTAACTGCCTAAAGTCACACAGCTGGACAGCAATATAATCCCCAGATATTTGAATTTTCCCAGACCAGGAGCCAGATGTGGGAGTGAATAGGTCTTCAGAATGACCTGAGCCTCAAGCATTGTCTGAATACAACTTCATGAGAAACCCCAATTGAGAACCGCTAGCAGAACCCAGCCAATTCCCAGATTTGTGAGCAAAGCAAACAATGACTATTATTGTAACCCACTGTTTTAGGAAGGCTGGTCACACAGAACACTGTCTAATGTTTACAGGGCACAGTTAACTCCTCGGCAGATGCAAGGAAACAGACAGCTGTATAATTTGTTCCTCCAACCTGTATTAGGCCGTTCTCCCATTGCTATAAAGAAAAACCTGAGACTGGGTAATTTATAAAGAAAAGAGGTTTAATTGGCTCACAGTTCCACAGGCTGTACAGAAAGCATGATGCTATCTGCTCAGCTTCTGGGGAGGCCTCAGGAAATTTACAATCATGGTGGAAGGTAAAAGGCCAGCAGGCATGTCACATGGCCAGAGCAGCAATAGAGAGAAGGGAGAGGTGCTACACACTTTTAAGTGACCAGATCTCACGAGAACCCACTCACTATCACAAGGACAGTACCACAAGGGGATGGTACTAAACCATTCATGAGAAATCCACTCCCATGATCCAATCCCCTCCCACCAGACCCCCACTCCAATGCTGGGGGTTACAATTTGATATGAGATTTGTTGGAGACAGAAATCCAAACCATAACACATCTACTCACTCAACAAACATTTATTACCTCTTGTGTGCCCCAGGCTCTTGGCTAGGCACTGGAGATTCAATGTCAAATAAGACAGAAACATTGGAAAGACAGGAAATGAACAAACAAATCAAAAAAGAAAACAGGTAGTGAGGCGTTGAGATTAAAATGAAACTTGGTGGGATAGAATGACAAATGGGGCTTTTCAACTTTTAGATGATCAGGGAAGGTTGCTCTGAGGAGGTAGCATTTAGGTTGAGGTGAACGTTGTGAGGAAATATGATCTGGAAGCAGAACGTTCCAGGCAGGATGCAAATGCCACCGGGGGAGGGAGCTTGGTGTGTCTGAGCCTCCTCCAAGGGCCGGTGTGTCTGAGCCTCCTCCAAGGGCCAGTGTGGCTGGAACAGGGTGTATGTGGGAGTGCCTGAGAGGTAGGCAGGGGCCACAACACAGAGTGCTTTGTAGACCACAGAAAAGATTCTAGATTTTCATTTAAATGCAATGGGAAGGCACCAGTGGGCTTTTTTTGTTTTGTTTTTTAAGACAGAGTTTCGCTGTCCCCCAGGCTGGAGTACAAGGCCGAGATCTCAACTCACTGCAACCTCCACCTCCCGGGTTCAAGTGATTCTCCTGCCTCAGCCTCCTGAGTGGCTGGGACTACAAGTGCATGCCACTGACCTTATGATCCACCCTCCTCGGCCTCCCAAAGTGCTGAGATTAAAGGAAGGAGCCACTGTGCCTGGCCACCAGTGGCCATTTTTAGCAAGTGGTATATCAGTCAGAATGGGATAGGCTGTGCTACAGTAACAAATAAACCCTAGAATCTCCACAGCTTGCTCCAATAGACATTTATTTCTCTGTTACATTGCAGTCTACCAAGTGTCTGGAAGGTTTCTTCTGAATGGCAACCCAGGAGCTCTGGATGCCTCCATCTTGTGGCTCCATCATCTTGTAGCTTGAAGGTCACTCTGAGATTATCTACCTGAGGGCAGGTAGACAGGGAAGAGAGTATGGGGAAGCACACAAGGTACTTACCTACTGTAGCCTGGAATTAATACATGGCACTTCTGCTCCCATCTCTATTGGCTAGAACCAGTCATATGGCCAACCTAACCTCAAGGGAGGCTGGGAAACGTGAAGGAGTACACCAATATGCTCCAGGGCCCCAGAAGCCTCTACCACAGATGGCGATGTACTCTGATTATATTTTAATTGGCATTCTGGTTTCTGTATGAGAAATTTAAATCATCAGTAGTGGGAATTTCAGCCACGATGAGGCTCTGAAATGACATCCTAACTCCTTCCCCTTTGGGTTTGTCATTTGTGGCCTTATTTGCTGGGTAAATTTTACCTCCTGGAACAAAAAAGCAAATGCTGAAAGTTGTGTCCTAAAGGAACATTCGGGTCAAAGCTGTAGTAAAGAGTTCAAAGCTAAATGTTTAATCAGGGAGGCCCTGATTCCCAGACCTGGGGATTTCATGGACTGGAAAATTCCAAAAACAATTTGGAAACCAACAAAGAGTTGCCTACAGAGAAGCCAACAAAGAGTTAGTCTGTCTCATAAGTACCTATGCTGTCACCACAGTTTCATGAAAGAAAGTTCATCTTAGTATTTATCAGCTGGAAGGAAATAATGACATAATGAAGAACATTCCAGCCAGGGACAGTGGCTCATGCCTGTAATCCCAGCACTTTGGGAGGTGGGGGTAGGAGGATCACTCGAGCCCAGGAGTTCAAGACCAACCTGGGCAACATAGCAAGACCCCATCCCTAAAAAAAAAAAAAAAAAAAAAAAAGGAAATGAAAGAAAATAACACTCTTTTCATTAAAAAAGAATGGATCACAATGTCAAGAGTTTGAGACCAGCCTGGCAAACATAGTAAAACCCTGTCTCTACTAAAAATACAAAAAATTAGCCCGGTGTGGTGGCAGGCGCCTGTAGTCCCAGCTACTTGGGAGGCTGAGGTAGGAGAATCACTTGAACCAGGGGAGCTGGAGATTGCAATGAGCCGAGATCACACCATTGCACTCCAGCCTGGGCAACAGTGCGAGACTCTGTCTCAAAATAATAATAATAATAAGTAACTGCTTACCTATCTGTGGTGCCTTTTCCCTGGTGCCCCCAAAGTGAACTTTGTGCATACCATGTAGCTTCAGTTTTAAGCCAGAGAGTTCCAAACATCTGCTCACATTCAACATGGCCAGTCGTTTTCATGCGATGTGGCAACACACAGACAGAAATGCAATTCTGTTTCCATCACGACACATTGTCCTTATTTCTCATTTCCCTACTTTCATTTCCATCTCATTGACAAGCACTGGTCTTTGAACTCGTGCTTGGAGGCTATAGGGCTGGGTGTGCAACAGGAGCCAAAAGCCAAAACCAAACACAGTAGTCTAAGAACTGTGATTCTGAGAGCCGAGGGCGGCTACCTGGGCAATGGGCAGAAGCCTGGGTGAAGACAAGGAAAAGTAGGCACAGGCCTTGGTGCTTGGTGAGAGGCTATGGAGGACCTCGAAGGGTAAGCTAGGAGACCTAGGGATCTGTCAGGACCTGCAGGAGCTGACCAGACTCCACCCACTTCTGGAGCCTTCCTTCCCCAGGTCCCCTTGAGCCCTCATCCCTGCAGTCAGACTGGCCTCCCTGCCATCCGCATACAAGACCTCTTTCTCCTGTTGTTGTACCTTTTGCACATGACCTTCCTGCCTGAAGCATCACCTTCCTGGGCCCCTGCCCTACCACTTCTGCTTGGCCAACATGTCTGTATCCTTCACAAGGAACGTGCCTGTTCTTCTTCTACACAGCTAAAAATAAGTTTGGCATAAGTAGAGGCACCTCCTTTACTGTCCTAAGCCTTGAGGCTGACAGCTTGGAGGTGAGGCATAAGAGAAAAGGAGGAGGCAAAGATGGTGCCCAGTTTATTGGTTGAGCAGCCAGAAAGATAGATCTCCTCTCAGATGGGATGGGGAAGACCAAGGGAGGAGAAGGTTCAAAAGGGATGACCAGAGCTGAGGTCTAGATGTGGGATGCCCACGGGCTATTCAAATGGACATATCAGGTAGGCTGTTAGATATACATGTTTGGGGTTCAGGGAAGAGGACCAGGGTAAAGGCATCAATTTGAGACTCGTTAGCATAAGGCTGAATTTAAAAGCATTTTTGGATAAAATTTCGTGGAATGTGGCTCCCGATGGCCCTCAGCCTGGGACACTAGATCCTTCCAACTGGGCGTGGTCCACCACTGGAGCCTCGCGCCTTCGCCTCCCAGCCGTGCACCCTTCACACTGGCCCCAGCAAACCTCTCGCCCTTCTGCACCCTGCACATGTGCATGGCTTTCCTGGCTTGTCACCTGTTGGCTGCCCCTCATTTCTCAATGGCTTGTACCCTTTTTTTTTCTCTCTGTAGCTTCTTCTTGGAAGAGTGAATATTTCTGTTCTTACCGTACCCACAGCACTTTGACTGTATGGATTGATACTCTTGGCAAATGACTTCACATCATGTTATAATACCTGTGTTGTGGATAAATATTTTGGAAGTGTGTTTTCTCCACGGCAATTCCTTCTGGCACCTCTGGTTCTTGTCCCTCTTTAAAAGTTAGGTTTCGGCCAGGCGTGGTGGCCCAAAGTGCAAGGGCCATTGCAACACTTGGGTTGGAAAACACTCCTTGTCAAAACTCACAGATGGGGCCCAAAGCCTTGATACCATAGAAATTAGAAAGTACCACGCTTACAAGTAAACAAGCACAGCAGCTCTACCTATCAAAATTTGTGGGGAGAAATTTTGCCTGCTGGTCTGCAAAAGAGGTAAAAAGTCTTGCCAATCTCTTGAGCCAGGAATGGAAAAAATAAATAGGGGTCCAGGGCTATAGCATGCCCCAGTATAAAGCCTGGAGCCACCATTATTTTACCCTGCGAAATTAGTAAGCACTCTTACCTGGGACCAGAGGAAAATCTCAGATCCCTGTGGAGGCAAGCTTCCAACAGCTCTATAGACACAACCCAGGGCACACGGGAGACCCGGGGAAGACAGGCCCTGCTTAGTGTGAGTTGACAGACAAAAATTACAGAGCACGCAAAGAAACAAGCCACCAAATGAACAACCCAGTGGGTGCAACTAAGGGGATAATTTGCACCCCAAGACTTGGAGATGAAAGAACAACCTGAGAGAGCTGTGCATTGGATGAAATAAAGGGCGGGATGCAAGCAAGGTGAGAACAGGAGAGAAAGGAAAAAGAACGGCTGGGCGCGGTGGCTCACGCCTGTAATCCCAGCACTTTGGGAGGCTGAGGTGGGAGGATCACAAGGTCAAGAGTTAAAGACCAGCCTGGCCAACATGGGGAAACCCTGTCTCTACTAAAAAAAGACAAAAATTAGCCAGGCATGGTGGCGTGCACCTGTAGTCCCGGCTACCTGGGAGGCTGAGGCAGGAGAATTGCTTGAACCCAGGAGGCAGAGGTTGCAGTGAGCCGATATTGTGCCACTGAACTCCAGCCTGGGTGACAGAGCAAGACTCCATCTCAGAAAACAAAAACAAAAACAAAAAAAACAAAAAGAACGGGCTAGCGTTTGGCAGAGATGGGACTCAAATACAAGTTCACAGCTGAGCCAAACCAGTGCTGGGACTTAATGTCTATGGGTGCGGAGGAGAGTAGAGGAACTGGAGAACCTCTGTCCTGACCGGCCCCTCTGTATTTGCTTCCCCAGGAAAGGTCTGTTCCCTGACTCAGGAGCCACCAGTGTCCCTGTCACTTATTCGCCATTGGTTTTCCAAGAAGAACAGAATAGATCAAAATGATCGGCCTCTTTTATTACAGGGCTGATGGGTGTGGTGGGGAAAGTAAGTGTTCGCTATTACCCTTGAGGATTTTTTTTTTTTTTGATATGGAGTCTCACTCTGTTGCCCAGGCTGGAGTACAGTGGTGTGATCTTGGCTCACTGCAAACTCTGCCTCCCTATTCAGGTGATTCTCATGCCTCAGCCTCCCTGATAGCTGAGATTATAGGCATCCACCACCACACCTGGCTAAGTTTTGTATTTTTAGTAGAGACGGGGTTTCGCCATGTTGGCCAGGCTGTTTTCAAACTCCTAACCTCAGGTGATCCCCCCCGCCTCAGCTTCCCAGAATGCGGGTATTATAGGTGTGAGCCACTGAGCCCGGTCAGATTATTTTTTTAATTAAATTTTGAGTTGGGATCTCACTCTATCACTCAGGCTGCAGTGCAGTGGTACGATCATAGCTTGCTGCAGCCTCAACCTCTGGGCTCAAGCAATCCTCCCACCTCAGCCTCCTGAGTAGCTGGGACTACAGGCATGCTCCACCACACCCACTAATTTTCTTATTTCTGTAGAGACCAGGTCTCACTGTGTTGTCCAGGCTGGCCTCATAGGCATAAGCCATCATGCTTGGCTGCCCTTCGGGGTTTAAACCAGGACCTGGACATCGATTCCACTTCATAAGGAGAGAGAATATATTATCATCCAGTTCAATTCATTCATTCATTTCTTACCCAAGCACCATCCTCAGAATCCTGGGAATAATTAGTCGTCACCGAAATCCGAGGTGCTACAGCCCGACCAAGTCATCGTGTCTCTTTGGGTCTCAGTTCCTTTTTTTTTTTTTTCTTTTTGAGACAGGTTCTCTCTCTGTCTCCCAGGCTGGAGCACAATGGTGCAATCACAGTTCACTGCATCCTGGCCTCAAGCAGTCCTCCCACTCAGCCTCCCAAGTAGTTGGGACTACAGGCACATGCCTCCAAACCCAGCTAATTTTTGTGTTTTTGTAGAGATGGGGTTTCGCCATGTTGCCCAGGCTGGTCTTGAACTCCTGGTCCTCCCACATGGGCCTCCCAAAGTGCTGGGATTACAGGCATGAGCTATTGCGCCCTGCCTCCTCAACTCTTAAATGGGAATGATAACTGCCCCCTGCCCCTTGCAGGCTTGTAGGGAAGAACAGAGAAGCTTCCTGTAAAGCCCTGAGCACAGTCTGGGTGGGGTCTTGGCAGTGAGGGCCCTGCCCACCTGACAGCCCCAGGCCTCAGGGTGCACAGATTTGTTTCAGCTGCAGAGAAAATGGGTGGAGGGAAAGAGGTCAGTGTTGGAGGGGTCAGCTGTGCGCTTCCCTAATCCTGAGACAAAGAGATCTCTTCATGAAGTCCCCCTCCCAGACCCTTCTTCTTCCTCCACTGCCCACCCCACCCCCTCCAGCAGATTCCCTCAGTCCTATTGTTTTGCTTCTGTATCTGGTTTTGTGACAGTTTTAAAGATGCCAACATGCCACAGAGCTCACACTGGAGCCGGCCCAGCCTCAGCTGCTGTCCTCACCGTCATCACCAACAGATGTTTAACCCGCTGTTCCTCTGCTTTTGTAAACACTCTGTCTCCTTTCAAATCTCATATTAATATGATCCTTCGCCTCTCCTTTCAAATCCTGCCGTAGAGCCACATGCCCAGAGACAGTTAGATTTCAGATCATAGACGTACATGATAGGACCCACATTCACGGGGGCCCAGACAGGGACAGATCCTGTTCTCGCAGGCCCCAGCCTCCCCGACCTATGACATCCTGGATTGCAAGCCAACTTACAGACACAGTCAAGTCTACGCAGAACCCTGTCAAGGTCTAAAAGCAAAGACAGCCGAGACCCAGGAGCCCCAGCCCGAGAAATTCACAAGGACAGAGTCTCCTATGGTCAGATGATCAAACAGACAGACACGCAGACCCTGATACAGAAACACAGATGTGCAATCACACAGTCACAGGGACCCACGGAACAGCCATGCATTCACAGACATTTTTATGGGCCAAATTGTATCTCTCCCAAAATTCATGTGTTGAAGTCCTAACCGAATGCGCTGTGTTTGGAGGGAGGGCCTTTAAAGAGGTAATGAAAGTTGAAATGAGGTCACTAGGGTGAGGACCCTAATCTAATAGGACTCATGTCCTTAGGAGAACAAGAAATGTGGACACAAAGAGGGAAGAACCTGAAGACACAGGGAGAAGATGGCCATCTACACGCTGAGTGAGGCCCAGGAAAAAACAACCCTGGCTGGGCGTGGTGGCTCACGCCTTTAATCCCAGCACTTTGGGAGGCCGAGGCGGGTGAATCATGAGGTCAAGAGATAGAGACCATCCTGGCCAACATAGTGAAACCCCGTCTCTATTAAAAATACAAAAATTAGCTGGGCATGGTGGTGTGCGCCGGTAGTCCCAGCTACTTGGGAGGCTGAGGCAGGAGAATCACTTGAACCTGGGAGGCAGAGATTGCAGTGAGCTGAGATCGTGCCACTGCACTCCAGCCTGGGTGACAAAGCAAGACTCCTTCTTAAAAAACAACAACAACCAAAACAAAAACAAAAAATCCAACCCTGCCGGCAACTTGATCTTGGACTTCCAGCCTCCAGAACTCTGAGGAAATACATTCCTGCTGTGTAAGCCACCCAGTCTATGATCCTTTCTCACAGCAGTCCTGGCAAATGAATTCAGACATGGAGGCCAAGAGATGCCCCAATGTCCCCCATTGCAACCCCAGACCCACTACCACCTTCACATCCTTGCACAGAGCCCTGGAGTCAGCATGGACCTCTGCAGACCTGAACTCTAGGGCCCCATTTCCCACAGCCCCTTCCTCAGCCTGAGTTTGGCCCAATTTCCTGCTTGCACCAAGATACAAGACGAGATGGCACCTGGGGGCTTCCTCCACAGGGGAGTGGAATTGTGGAAATGCTGTGATCATAGTTCACACATCTGAGTTCCATTTGGAGATCTCCAGGGCTGTTGCAAACACTTTGCAGGTATTCACTCATCCAGTTGTCTCAACAACCCTTTGAGGTAGATACTGTTACCAAAAGTCCATTCAAGAGATGGCAAAAATAGAGGCCAGAGAGTTTAAGTAACTTGCCTGAGATCACACAGCTAGCAAAGCAGAGCTGGGACTTGAATCGAGGCAGCCTGGCTCAAGCCCAGCGTTAAACCATGGGAAAATTTGCTACCAGGATCAGAGATAAAGCCAGATTACAGAAGCAAGTCCCAGGTCAAGAAGCAAGCAAGTCAAAATGCTTTCCCAGGCTGGGCACGGTGGCTCACGCCTATAATCTCAGCACTTTGGGAGGCTGAGTTGGGCAGATCACTTGAGGTCAGCAGTTCGAGATCAGACCGTCCAACATGGTGAAACCCCATCTGTACTAAAAATACAAAAATTAGCTGAGCATGGTGGTGGGCACTTGTAATCCCAGCTACTCGGGAGGCTGAGGCAGGAGAATTGCTTGAATGTGGGAGGCAGAGGTTTCAGTGAGCCAAGATTATGCTACTGCAGTCCAGCCTGGGTGACAGAGCGAGATTCTGTCTAAAAAAAAGTGCCTAGGATCTGGCAACATAATTTGCAGGGCCCAGTTCCAAAATGAAAATGAGTCTTCTGTTCAAAAAGCAGGAGAAAAGTGCCATGAAAATCATTAAAATGTTTCCTGCTTTCCTCAGTGGTCTCTCTTGACTTATCATAATGGTTTCAGTTTGCTATGTAATGTCACTCTACGTTAAAAAAAACCACACACACACATAATTTCAAATCACTACCACAAATTTTACTTTGTATGTTGTAGTCAGTTTTAAATGCAAACCTTAGAGCATTAAGCTCATGTGCAGTCACCTAAGTTATACGTGTATTTCATAGCTCACATAGACATATGTGTTTTGTCCTCACCAGAACGTAGAAATACTGACAACACTCACTCACCGTTTTAATTCCACTTCCAGATATATGCACACTCTCCTAACACTGTCTACCTCCAGCTTATAGATGAGTACTGAAGGGCTGAAAGGAAAAGGAACGATGGTGCTACCCTCTCAACCAACATCACCACTGCCACCACCTCCACCGCCACCGCCGCCGCCGCCGCCACTGCCGCCACCACCACCACCATCAATGTCGCCCCCACCACCATCACCACCACCACCACTGCCAATGCCACCACCACCACTGCCAATACCACCACCGCCACCACCACTGCCACCACCACCAATGCCACCACCACCACACCACTACCACCACCACCACTGCCAACACCACCACCACCAATGCCACTGCCACCACTACCACCACTGCCGATGCCACCACCACCACTGCCAATACCACCACCGCCACCACCACTGCCACCACCACCATCACCACCACCACCACTGCCAACACCACCACCGCCAATGCCACCTCCACAACCAACGCCAACACTGCCAATGCCACCGCTGCCGCCACCAACACCACTGCCGCCGCCACCGCCGCCACCAATGCCACCACCACTACACAAAGTCCTTTCCCAAAGGCTCAGAGATTGATACTCTTATTTCCTTTGGAATCGTTGTTTCAAATATTTTTTTATGCATCTACATCCATACAAATTTTTTTTTTTTAATTATCTTGGGTGTTTCTGTTTTTCTCGTTCTCTTTGTCTCTACACAAAAGCTACTACTGTAATGTGGGAAGTAGAAAAGTTCCTTTTTAAAGTTGCCTCTCTTGTTAAAGAATAAGTGTGCTAATAACTTTGTTAAGCCCCATCCCATGTAGCTGTTAAATATGCTATGCTTATAGGCACATAGTACACTCTGTGTCCTTGTACTTTAACCAAGATATCTGTGCTGGACATGTTCACAGGCAGGTCCCAACTCTCCATTGCTTTTACCTGTTCAGAAAGTTTTAAGTTGTTCAGAAAGTCGTAATCGGGTTTTAGTTTAGATTGTGAGGTCTGACTCCAGCCAATGGAGATCAGACACAGCAGTAAGGACGACCCCAAATGCATAAGGGATAAATGTGTGTGTGTTCCTTTGTTCATTGTACTCTTGTGGCAAGATGGCTAGCGAGAATACCCTTTCTGAGGTCCAGGAAGTAAAAACTGCATTGCTGAAAGATCTTTTGTCTCAGTGCTAATTTTTCTTTGTGGCACTAAGCATCTATTTCCAACATCAAAGTATTTTTTGCCAGTTGCTTTATTTACCCAACAATATCTCTCCAGGTGATGTCATAGATTTACCCCGTTCTTTTAAATGGTTGCATAATACTTCATAGTATGGCCATCCTATGGCTTATTCAGCAAATCCCCTGCTGATAGACATTTGGGCTCTCTCCGGTTTTTTATTCTTATGGAAAGTACTTGAGTAAAAACCCTCACAGAGGTCTCCTTGTGTACATGTGCAAACATTCTCTCCAGGGGAGGTACTGGCAAGTGGATTTCTTGTTCTTCAAAGTGGTGATACCAATTTGCATTGTGACCAGCAGGATCCAAGAGTCCCCGATTCCACACACTCTCACAAACATGTCATATCAAGCTTTAATTTTTTTTTTCCCCAATCTGACGAGTGAAATACAGTTCATGGTTGCTTAATGTTTTATTTCCTTGATTACTAGTGAAATTGAACATTCTTCAAGTTTATTGGCCATTTGAATTTCCTTTTCTATAAATCGACTGTTTTTTTTATCATTTGCAGAGTGTTCTATTGGGCCATTTATCTTTTTCTTATTGATTTGCTAGAATTCTTTATATATTCTAGATGCTAATCCCTTATCTGTTATATAAATTGCAAATATTTTCTCACAGGCTATAGCTTGTTTTCAGCTTGTTTATGGTGTCTGTGTTCATTTAGAAGTTTTACATTTTAGTGTAGCAACATCTATCAATTGTTTTTTTTATGCTGCTTGCTTTGGGCGGGTCTGTTTTCAGCTGTGAAACTGAAAGGCAGAGAAGCCAGTAGCCAGGAACACAGGCCCTCCCTCTGGTGGACAGATTGGATTTTCTGCTCCTCTGTGTGAGACAGCAGTAACCTCCACTGACTCCTGCTGGGGATCTCAGGTTTAACTTGGTGTGAGAGGGTAAGAAAAGACACTCTGTCTTCTGATAGGGAAATTAACATTGGAATTGTAAAGGTGGTTTTATTTGTACCCTCTACAAAATAAGTTCAGCCAGACACATAGCTTCTATTGTAAGTCCTTCATAATCTGGCCTCTGTTTCTCACTTTATTCTTATTTTTTAGAGAGGAGGCCTCTCTTTGTTGCCCAGGCTGGAGTGCAATGGTATGATCATAGCTCACTGCAACCTTAAACTCCTGGGCTAAAGTGATCCTCCTGCCTCAGCCTTCCCAGTAGCTGGGACTATAGGTGCATGCCACCTCTCCCAGCTTATGTGTGTGCGTGTATATACATATATATATATATAGTATATGTGTGTATATATATATAGTATATGTGTGTGTATATATATAGTATATGTGTGTATATATATGTGTGTGTATATATATACATGTATTGTCAACTACTCCCTCCATGTAGCTTATGTATGTACATATATACGTATTGTCAAGTACTCCCTCCATGTAGCCTTCACTCTAGTTCCCCTGAATTCTTTACCAAACCAAACTCATACTTTATGTATGTCTCCAGAACTTTTAATATGATTCCTTGGCTTTCAAGGGATAGGAAAAAAGCCATCATGGCACCTATTTTGAGCCAGGCTCTGTGCTAAGTGATTGGACCAGTCAGGATAAGCCAAGCTATGTTGCAGTAACAACCTCAAGATCCCAGGGTCTTAAAGTGTCTATTTCTCATTCATGCTACTGTCCAGGGCATGTTGGCTGGGGTTTGGCAGTTCACTTTTTGTCTTCCAGAATCCAGGCCACTGGAGCATTCTCTATCTGGACCATCGCTGGTTGTGTTTGTTGTTTTAGTAGGAAAGTAAACGTGGCCAAGTACAAACTGACTCTTAACAGTTTCTGCTTAGAGTGACATGTCACTTCCACTTACATTCCGTTGGCCAAAGTGAGTTACATGGCGAAGGCTTACTTCAAGGGGCTGGGGTGTTATTGGCCAAAAAAAAAGATAATCTGAAATTGCCCTGTTCTTCTGGTCCCACATGTTCAATTCACTCTACCTCCTACATGTAGAACATGCTCACCTCCAGGCAAGCAATCCAAAGTTCCATCCAACCACTAGTTCGAGCTGAAGCCCACCCAAAGTCTAGTATCCTTTGATCAAGTTGAAACTCATGAGCGAGAAGAAATAACTGGCTCATTTTGGTTGAGAGATCTACGAACCACAAAGACTGATTACCTTCTACCCACAGACCCAATATGCCGTGGTAAAATGGAACAGAGCTATCTCAGTTAAACACTCCTATTTGAAGGGACCAGAATGGGAGACACACAGCAGGCAGAGCTCTGGAGAAATTCTGAAATCATGCTGGACATACATTTCAAAGAGTTCCTTCACTAGGCATGGGGGATGTTCCTTGATCAGATCCTGATTCTGTCTCCCAGGAGGAATGCCCCAGTCCTGTGTTCTCCAGGGCTCTGGGCTCCTGGGGCTCCTTCCTCTTCTAATGTTGAACTATATGAAACCACTTTTGTGAACCAAAATGATTGAATATTGGCAATTTTCATAGTCTCCACCTATCCTTTCTCCATATTGGAGAATATATGAATATATTCATTTTGAGGATTAAGTGTATTTCTCAGCTTGTTTTCTATCCACAAAAGATTAGAAGCCCTGGGGTAGTGCCAAGTCTTAAGCAGTCACAATATCGTTGACACCAAGTTGGTTGGTCTTGGTGAGGATACCAGTGAATGGCAATATAATCTGCCACATTATTTCACTGAATCCACACAGCTTTCTGAGATCATGCTTTTATTCCTATGTTACAAACAAGGAAATTGAAGCTCAGAGAGGTTAAGTATTCTGTCCAAGGTCAAACAGCTTGGATGCTGATGAGCGAGAAGTTGAATTTAATTGCACTACTATGCTGCCCCCTCCAACAGAAAAAAATACAACTTCCATCATAAGGCTTGAGATGGGCTGGACTGGCTCTCTCTGACTCCTGTACTTACTTAATTTCTATTTTGTTATGCCATGATATTTTCATCATGCAACTTACAGTTTCTGCTCTTCCTGCCAATTCTTCCATGTCTCTTCAATCAATCACCCATGAGAGGAAATCTCATTGGCCTTAGGTCATAGGTCACTGGCCAGCCACCTGTGATTGGTTGTTTTCAGGTCAGACACTCTCCCCTGGTCACATAGCTCAGGCTGAATTTCTGAGATACAAAGCATGGCTTCCAAGGCAGCAGAGAATGATTTTTGTTCCTCACCAATACCTTCATACATGTTGTTCCCATTCCCTGGCATTACCCAGCTCCAGCTGTATTTACTAGTGATGTAGTTTATGAACTCTTATTACATGAGACCTTCCCAATAACCATATGATGTAGGCACCATCATTAGTCCCATATTAAAGATGGGAAGCTGAGGCTCACCGAGACTAAGGGACTCACTCACTGTCTCACATTTTTTTGAGACGGAGTCTCATTCTCTCACCCAGGCTGGAGTGCAGTGGCGTGATCTTGGCTCACTGCAACCTCTGCCTCCTGAGTTCAAGTGATTCTCTTGCCTCAGTCTCCAGAGTAGCTGGGACTACAGGCGTGTGCCACCACACCCGGCTAATTTTTTGTATTTTTAGTAGAGACGGGGTTTCACCATGTTAGCCAGGATGGTCTCGATCTCCTGACCTTGTGATCCGCCCGCCTTGGCCTCCCAAAGTTCTGGGATTACAGGTGTGAGCCACCACCCCTGGCCACTGTCTCATGTTTTGAGCTTCATGGTTGGGGCTTCTGAATGAAAGCGCTTTACCTGTACTATGAGGTCTCATGGCACCTCTTCCTGGAAGCCTTTCTGGATTCCCCCTTGTAGAGTGCCTTCTCTTCGAGGAATCTTTCTCCTGCTCTTAGAACTGAGCACATTTCGCTGTGCTCTGTCTGAGGGCCGTGTGGAATTCATCTCTGCCTATTCATTCATTCATATGTGCCATCATTCATTGCGTATTCACTGAGTGCCAGGCCCTGCACAAGGAAATAGGATACATTCAGAGTCCCTGCTTTCACTGAGTTTATTGTCCAGTGGGGAAGACAGACATTAAACAGATAATGACACCAATAATTATTTAATTACAATTGTTATAAATGTTATGAAGAAGTCCAGGGGGGCTATGAGCATTTCTAACAGGAGACCTAACTCTGAAGGGCGGTGACCGTGCCTTTGAGAAAGCACCATTTAGGCTGGGTTCTGGAAGGGTAGGTGGGAATTGGCCAAGAAAAGGTGGGGGGATTGGGAGAAAGGAAGGGGGAGCTTTCAAGGCAGTGGAAACAGCTGGAGCAAGGCCCTGAGGCTAAGAGAACTTGGTGAGCTGAGCCGGGCGCAGTGGGCCAAGAGGGCAGGGGCAGGCAGGGGCCAGCCACTGCTGTTTGGATGAGTCTCTCTGCTCCATCCTCCCAGCCCTGCCAGAGTCTCCCAGTGGCGGCAGTGGCAGGGGTTGCGGCAAGGGGTTGCCAGCATTCTCTCTCTGCCGAGCCAGCAACTGCCAGCACCGCTATTCTCTGGCCAGACCCTGTGCTCCTGGGTCAGGAGGAGGGAGGCAGCCGAGGACGTGCACAGCACACTTTTTATATATATGGGGCCATAATATTTAAGTGTCTTGGCTGTAAGCCTGCGACTGGGTCCCCTGACAGCCAAGCCTTGCTCTGCACGCTCTAACAGCTGTCTGTAAAACCCGTTTATGGAGCCTCCATAAATTTCCCAGCTGCTGCAAACACAGGGCTGGGGACAAAGAGTCGAGGGAGGGAGGCATGGAAGAGCAGCAGCTTCAGCGTCTCCGCTGGCTGGTCCTCTGGGCCCCAGCTTGCCCCCCGCCCACCTGGGGCTGCCTTACCCTAAATTCTTTTATTGAAGCTGATCTTAACGTCGACCCCGTGGGGCCTGGCTGGGCGATCCAGCTCACCACGGATGCCGGCACTTTCAAGATTGCAGCAAAAGGTACAGTAAATCAGAATTAAGTGTCATGATAGTGATTTGAACTGACACTGTTTTCACCTTGTCCATTTACTGGGAAATATATAACAGGAATAGATTGAGCCTGTCATATTGTACCTGAAAAATACAGCTGTTAGGGTAGGAAAGGCAGCTGGCACTAAGGCAGGGTCCCAGCGGACAGTGGGGTGTGTGGCTGAGCAGAGGGGGGCGGGGGGCTTGTCGTCAGCATCCCGTTGGGGTAAAACCATCCTGGGAACAGAGAATTGGACTGTGCTTTTCCAAGGGCCCCTGGGGTGGCCTGTCCGCATTGCTACAGGGACCCAGCAGCCAGCTCTGTTGCCCTGAGGGTCCAATCTGCCCAGAGCATTTTAGAAAAACTTTTTATCGAAGTACAGCATAGATACCAAAAAGTGCACAAATAATAAATATATTGCTTGATGAATCTTACCAGCTGAACACACCTGTGTTTCCAACATCCAACTCCAGAAACCACATCACTCGCCCCCAGAAGCCCCCTCCCGCTGTGTCCTGCTCCAGCCTCAATCCTCCTGCCTCACACAAGGGGGACCACTACTCTGATGTCTTAAGCTGTGGATTGATACTATCTATATCTGGCATTTTAATGAGGTCATTTTGAAATTCTACCTGTTTTATAAAGTACATTTTGAAATTCCCACCTGTTTTAAAAAGTACATTTTGAAATTACCCCGTTTTTTTTTTTTTTGGCTCCCCAAAGAAAACAGGAACTTCTTAGCTCTGAAATAATTATTATTATTATTTTTGGAGACGGGGTCTTGCTCTGTCACCCAGGCTGGAGTTCAGTGGCACGATTTTGGCTTGCTGCAACCTCCACTTCCCGGGTTCAAGCGATTCTCTTGCCTCCACCTCCCGAGGAGCCGGGATTACAGATGCCCACCACCTCGTCTGGCTAATTTTTGTATTTTTAATAGAGACAGGGTTTCACCGTGTTGACCAGGCTGGTCTCCAACTTCTGACCTCAAATGATCTGCCTACCTAGGCCTCCCAAAGTGCTGGGATTATAGGAGTGAGCCACCATGCCCAGTCAGCTTTGAAATCATTTATAAGGAATATGAGCAACAGATGCCTTCATCTCTCTTCCCACAGCCTTGCTGAATCCTGACCCCATTCCAGAGGCAGTGTGGGTGGTAAGGATGCAGAAGGATCTGGGATGGGGTGTGGGATGGCAGGGGTGGGGCAGGAGTCAGAAATGGGGTAACCAGCTGGGGGAGCAGATAGGCTTAGAACTGGGGTGGACTGAGGAGGGGGTGGAAAGTCAGGGAGGGGCTGAAGTCCAGAGATGGAAGAAATTTCTGGGTGGGGTGAGGCTCATGAATGGGGTCAGGGACAGTGTAAGGGTCAAGGATGAATTGAGGGTCAGGTTCAAGGCAGCTTCAGAAACAGGGTGAGCCTTGTGCAGGTGGGGCTCGGGGAGGAAGAAGGTCAGAGGGCGTGACGTGTCCACCCTTTAAAATACAGGAAACTGCACATGATGAGCTCCTAGAGCCAAACTATGGGTAAAATGCAGGGGAGAGACGAGCTCTTCCACAGCCAGGACTGAGGCTCTTCCCGCCTCCTCCTTCCAGCTCCTGGCAGCCCCAGGCATGGGTGGCTCTGCCCACCCTGCCTCTCCCAGTGGGAGCCCCAAGCCCATCCTGACTGCCTAGAGAGTGGCCGCTTGGCCACAGCACCGTCAGCAAGTGACCTTCAGTGTTACTCTTAGAGCCCTGGGCTCTGGCTGTGGGTTAGCTCAGATCCGGCTTTTACCCTTGTCCCTCTTCCTGCAGCGCCTGGAGCTTGAGCTGGAACCCACCCTACTTGTCTGGGGCTTGAGCTCCCATCCTCACCGATGCCAGCTCACCCCTGAGCCACCCTGCTCCCTGAGCCCCTGGCTGGGGACCTCCCACCGATGGATCACCTGCTGTGTACCTAGCTCCAAGTATCTCCTGTAGTCATGGGCACCCTCAGCGGGGAGATCCCTTTCGGGTGTGGATAGCCATCCGGTCCATCTCCACCTTGACGCTAGCCCACGCTGCCCCGCAGCCAGGGTCCACGCAGCTCTGGCTGCCTCCTTCAAGCAGGAGACCCCTAGTTTCCTTCTGGTTGGTTCTGTCCCAGCCACATTCCCACTCCACTTCTGCTGTAAAACCGTGGGCACCTGCTGGGCAGGATGGCTGCTCTCTTTTTCCTGGCTTTGGCCTTCAGTGCTTTGACTTTCAGCCCTGGATTCTTTCCACCTTTGGCCACGTCAAGGAGGGCTTGTTCTCGGGACCCATACTCGGCATCGGACTGGCTTCTCCCTAGGAAGCACTGTGCTAAGGGCGAGGTAAGGTGCTTCCCTCTCCTTGGCAAGATCCTCCTTGAGCAGCTGGGCCCCACCCACATTCGCACTGAAGCACCACAGTCCCCTGGTGGATGTCAGTTACCCCTGCAGGACTGCAAGCTCCATGAGGACAGGGACCACCTCTGCCTTGTATATTCCCAGCACTTGGCTCAATGCCAGCACAAAGCCACCATTGTACAAATAGCAGTTGAATGGCTAGATGATGAATAGCTAAAAACACAGCTTGGAAGCTAGGGAAATCTAAGGTTAAATCTTGACACCTCCACTCAAAGTGTCATTTAACTGTTCTAGGCCTCACTCTTCTCGCCCGTAAAAGGGTATCATATCTCCTTTTACACGGGGCTCTGTGAGGATCAGGGCACCATGTCTGGCACATGGTAAGCACTCAGTAAATGACGCTGGGTACCATTTTTATTTTCTCTTACCGCTAGAACAACCACTGGTGTTTCTGTTCCTAGAACCACTTGGTTCCACACACTCCATTTTCACTCCACAGAGCCTTGGAGGTTCTGGGTTGCCTTCAGCAGGCATCTGCTCCTAGCCTGGCTACATGCTTATGCCCTCCTTGGGCTCACTGCAAAATGTTGGCAGACCCCGCCCCTTCCTTCTGATCCCCAAGAACTCCAGCTATGGGAGGCAGGGCTGGAGAAGGCCTATTCCTCCTTCACAAAGCCCTTTCTTCCCCTCTGCTGGACACTGACCTTGCCTCCCCATCTGTGGCAGGCAGTCCAGGGTCAGCTCCAGAGGAGCAGCATTACAGGGGAGCTGGGATCCAATGGCTGGCCGGGGAGGGGGTGCATGGTTCTGCTGATAAAGGGTCTTTATCGACCTCCCTCTGCAGACGTGGGCTGCATCATTCATCGGACCCGGGACGGGAGCCCATTCATCTGGGGCATGGAACGCGAAGGGGCTGGGATTTCTCATTTGAGGGCGACACGGAGTTCACATCAGGAAATATTAGTCTGATGAGTTCCCCGCAAGTGGAGGGACTGTCAGGCATTAATCACAGCAGAGGGGGAGGCAGCACTGGGCCCTCAGACCAATCCCCAAGGGTCTCATCCTTTCTGGGAACTTCAGAAACTTGCTGGGCCTGAAGACAAGGATTGAAATTACCCTTGGAGGAGCTCAGGCTGCTTTCTGTCACTCTGAAGCCTTTCTGCCTTCGGGGCTGGAACCCTTTGTGAGAATGTGGGCGGGTGGCTCCACCCTGAGTCTCAGTTTCCTTGTGTATAAAATGGCCTGGGAAGTACCTCCCTCAGCAGATGATTGTGAGGCATACAGCAGGCGCTCCATAAATGCTGGTTCCAGCTCTTGCCCCTTCCCTTTCTTCCTCCTCTACTGGACAGTACACCCCTGGACAGCAGGATCTGGCTTATTTCTTATCTCCATGAGGCCTATGTGATGGTGGATATAAGTATACATGTGTGAATGAATGAATCAATGGATGGATGGATGGATGGAACTCAGCATCTTGGTTTAACATCAGATGCAAGCACTGTTCTTTTGGCAAAACATGGGGTGCTGGTGCACAGTCCCTGACACGCTGTGAGATGTCTTCTCCCCTTTTCCTGTCCCCATCCACCTCTGCATTTTGGTATTGGAATAATGGCCATGTGCTGCAGGAGACCGCGAGGGATGTCATGTCAAATCAGATCACATCACTCCTTCCCCATTTGTGGCTCCCAGTGTCCTCAGGTTAAAGCCCTGAATCGTTGTCTTGCGGCTGCGTGGTTTGGGCATCACCTGTTCTTCAGCTCCCCCTTCCAGCCAGTCTGGGTTTCTCTCAAGCCTTGAACGCACCACGTCCCCTCCCACTTCCGCCTTCCTTCATGCTGGTCCCTGTTCACAGCTATGTCACTGAATTCCTGAACAAAGTGTATTCTCTTCAGCTTCTAGGCTTTTGGACTTATGGTAGGGACCCCCCGGAAGCTGCCCCTCCACTTCCTGTGCCCAGGAGGGGGTGTCACCCAAAGGCTCCCCATGAGCAAGGGCTGGGGAAGATGGCCACAGAGGGTTCCCCAGGGTCTCTCACATGAGTGCTGGGGCAATGGGCACATCCAGCTCCCGAAAGACTTCAGGAGCTCAGACTGGCATCCTGGGCAGATCAGGCAGAGGGCCTGGAGGAGCTCAGGCTATGCCAGCTGCTGGGCTCTGGGGTTGGCTTGCTGCCCAGGGTCTGGCCTTGAGTATGCTTTGGGAGCTCCAGGCACTGGCAGAGCCCACCTGGGGGCCAGGTGTCATCTAGCCCCTCCCCTGGTGGCCATAGCCCTCTCTAGCCCAAGCCCCTGCTGGATCCAGCTGGCTCCGGGCAGAGCATAGACCAGTTTGCCTTGCCTCGCTGAGAACCACTGCCTTCTGCCCGCCCCCGCCCCACAGAGTCTCAGCCAACCAGCCAGGTGATTAGCTACCTGGGGGCACTGGGGAGCTTTTTCCTGCTGACATTGTCTCATTAGCACCTGGCCATGAGAGGCCGCTGTCTCTGGCATTCAAGACTGCCCTGTGGGCGGGTTGACTGCAGACACAGTCGTGGCTGTAGGAGAGCACGCTGAGCCAGGCGTGTTTTACAGCCCTGCCCAGACAGCTAATGGCCTTGGTGACATTGCTGCTCCTGACGGCAGCCTTAGAGCAGTCATAATTCTAGGGGTGCCTAGTGACCCCCACCCTGTCTCAGATTGTCTGTCCTGGGAGGGGAGTGCTGCCAGGAGGTTTGGGGTCCTTCTGGCCAAGGGTTGCAGAGTGGCCCAGTGGTGCCCCCACCAGCCAGGCTTAGCAAGGGCATCAGTTTCAGGCCAGGCAAGGGCGAGCGTGTGTGTGTGTGTGTGTGTGTGTGTGTATAGGTGTGTAGGTGTCCGTTCGTGACCATGCTTCTGACTCTTCATACATGCGTGTCTGTGTAAGCATGTTTTTGTGTGTCTGGGTATACATGCCTGTGCATGTCAGTGTTTGTATGTGTGTGGATTAATAGATGTATAGGTAAAGATAATGTGTGTTAGTGTGTGAGTCTATCCAATGGCTTGTATGAATATGTGTTTATGTGTTTATACGAGCTATATAATCGTGTGCTGTTCACAGATGTGTCTGTGATTTTTCTCTATGTGTACTTCACTGAGTATTTGTGTGTCTTCCTGTGTGACAGCGTGTGTTTGTGTAAACATATTCATGTATATGTGTCTGTGTCAGTGACTATCTACATCTTCATTCAAGATATATTGATTGTGTACATACTATGTGCTGGGCTTTGTTCTTGGTGCTAAGAGAACATTACTGACTAGACAAAGCCTCTGCTTTGGGAGCATGTTACCTTCCAGCAGAGAAGACAGAAACAAAACAAGTGCTAAGAAGAAAATTAAGTTGGGTTGAGAGCAAGAGTTCAACCGGGTGGGAATCAGGAAGCTATTTAAGTAAAAGTAGTCAGGGAGGGCTTCTGGATGGAGGTGACATTGAGCAGATGTGTGAATAATGAGAAAAAGAAAATCTGGGGGCAGAGGGTTCAGGCATAGGGAACAGCCTGTGCAAAGACCCTGAGGCTCAGGTACAATGAGTGTGGTGAGGATGGCAGGCTGGGGGGACCAAACCGTGGAAGGACTTAGAAACCTCGGTAGGGAATTTGGATTTTGTGTTAGAAGTCAAGAAAGCCTTAGGAGGACTGGGTGCGGTGGCTCATGCCTGTAATTCGAGCACTTTGGGAGGCTGAGGTGGGCAGATCACTAGAGGTCGGGAGTTCAAGACCAGACTGGTCAACATGGTGAAACCCCATCTTTACTAAAAATACAGAAATTAGCCAGGCTTGGTGGTACACACCTGTAATCCCAGCTATTTGGGAGGCTGAGGAAGGAGAATCACTTGAACCCGGGAGGTGGAGGTTGTGGTGAGCCGAGATCTTGCCACTGCACTGCAGCCTGGGTGACAGAGTGAGACTCTGTATCAAAAAAAAAAGAGAAAAGAAAAAGAAAGCATTAGCATGGGAATGGCAAGTCTTAAGACGATCTTTTGGGCAGCTCTGTGAGAATAGACTGGTAGGTGGGGAGGAAGAATCAGGAGGGGAATGGGGAGGATCAACACAGCAGCAGTGGGGGGCTGGCCAGTGACTGGACATGGGACCCAGCTTTCCCATAACTTTTATTTTGAAAAAGTTCAACCCCACCAAAATATGGAAAGAAAGGAATAGTTACTATACCCTAGCTCCACCAACCTATTACAATCTTGGAACATTGGGTTTTTCCCTCTACCCACCTTCATTTGGGAGTTATTTGCAGACATCACAACATTTCACTTCAAAATACTTCAGAATATCTTTTTTTTTTTTTTTTTTTTTTGTGGGAGTGCAATGGCATGATCTTGGCTCACTGCAACCTCCGCCTCCTGGTTCAAGCAATTCTCCTACCTCAGCCTCCCCAGTAGCTGGGACTACAGGCAAGCGCTACCATGCCCAGCTAATTTTTGTATTTTTAGTAGAGACGGGGTTTCACCATGTTGGCCAGGCTGGTCTCGAATTCCTGACCTCTTGATCTGCCTGCCTTGGCCTCCCAAAATGCTAGGATTACAGGCATGAGCCACCACACCCAGCCCTTCAGAGTATCTTCTAAGAGCAAGGACACTCTTCTACGTAACCACAGTACCACGGTCAATCCAAGAAGTTCAATACTGATCTAATAATATCTGGTATCACTTTCTCTCCCACAGGCCCCCTCTCCAAATACTGCCATATTGGGAATTAGAACTTCGACTTATGAATTTGCAGAGGACACAATTAAGTCCCAGCGCCATCCATGGTGTATGGGGAAGTTTTCAAGTCACAGGCAGGATGGGGTCCCCTCCTCTGGCTGGGCTGGGGGTGCTTGTACCAGAGCGGCCCCATTGCAGCTGCTGAGATGGAGCCTCCCTTAGGGACACTTGGTGTTGGCAGGAGACAGTTCCTTAAGAAGAATGCATGAGGATGGAGGTCCCAGGCCCAGGACGTCCTATGACAGTGTCCCAGGCACCTGCGTCAGGAATACAGAGGCAGGGGGAGACACAGTGGAAGAGGGGCAGGTTAGACTCTGTAACGCAGGTTTTGAAACTCCCAGAGGCTATCACTTTCATCTTTTCTTCTTCTTCTTTGACGCTTTCTTTTCTTTTTTTAAAACTGCTTTATTGAGACATGATTGACATATAAAAAGCTGTCCATATTTAATGTGTACAACTTGATGCATTTAGGGGTAAGTATACACATGTGAAACCATCATCATAAAGGCCATAAACATATTCATCACCTTCCAAAGTTTCCTCCCATCCCTTTTATTATTATTTCTTTCTGACCGTTTTGTTAAAAAATAAGATTAAAAAATATACATATAGAGTGTGTGTATATGTAGTATGCATATATATGTATTATGTATATGTAATCTATATAATCTGGAAGTGCCCTCATCAAAACGTTGAAAGTGATTAGGTCTGGAGAATGGAAATGGGGTTGGTCTTTTAGTTTTCACTTTTTACTTTATATACTTCTGGAGTTAAAACATCTTTCTTCATGATAAAAATAGCTTTAATTTTTCTATTTATGTAATTTATATATACTTAAAAGATTTTTTTAAAAAATAGTGTTTAAAGCCCAGGTGCAGTGGCTCATACCTGTAATCTTAGCACTTTGGGAGGCCAGGAGGCCAAGGTGAGAGGGTCATTTGAGGCCAGGAGTTTGAGAACAGGGCAACTTAGCAAGACCCCACCTCTACAAAACATTAAAAAAATTAGCCAGGCATAGTGACGTTTGCCTGTATTCCTAGCTACTTGGGAGGCTGAGGCAGGAATCTTTGAATCCAGGAGTCTGAGGCTGCAGTGAGCTATGTTCATGCCACTGCATTCCAGCCTTGGTGACAGAGTGACACTGTATCTCTCAAAAAAAAAATTCAAAAAGGCTGGGTGCGGTGACTCACACCTGCAATCCCGGCATTGTTGGGAGGCCAGGGTGGGAGGATCACTTGAGGCCAGGAGTTGGAGACCAACCTGGACAACAGGGCAAGGCCTCATCTCTACCATAAATAAAACGGGTTTAAAAAGAAGTATATAAAATTGTATAAAGAGCAAATTAACAATTTCCCAAACCTCACTATGCACATTTTGATCATGCTCAAACACCTTTTTTTTTTTGAGATGGAGTCTCGCTCTGTCACCCAGGCTGCAGTGCAGTGGCATGATCTCGGCTCACTGCAACCTCTGCCTCCTGAGTAGCTGGGATTACAGGTGCCCAGCACCATGCCCAGCTAATTTTTTTATTGTTAGTAGAGACGGGGTTTTGCCATGTTGGCCAGGCTGGTCTTGAACTCCTGACCTCAGGTGATCCGCCCTCCTCAGCATTCCCAAAGTGCTGGGATTGCAGGCACGAGCCACCGTGCCTGGCCCTCAAACATCTTTCTGTTTCTTTGCTTTTATACACACGTTTGTCCGCAAATATATCTCATATGTTGCTGTTTTCATGGACACTTTTAAAACACTTTTTTTTTTGTCTGACCCTCTTTTCCATCTCCCTGGACTTTCCCTGATATTCTCCAAACCAAAGTTAATAACCTGGCATGTATCCCATATCTTCCACCTGCCTGGGCACTGTACACATGTAGGACTTGCTGATCTTTATTTGACCAAATTGATCACATTACAAACATTTCTTGAATTTTTCAACTGACAATGCATTGTGGAAACCCATCCAAGTGAATCCATTCTTTTTATTTTTTATTTATTTATTTTTTTGGGATAGAGTTTTGCTCTTGTTGCCCAAGCTGGAGTGCAATGACCCGATCTCGGTTCACTGTAACCTCCCTCTCCCCTCAACCTCTTGAGTAGCTGGGATTACAGGCCCGCCACCACGCCTGGCTAATTTTTAGTAAAAATGGGGTTTCACCATGTTAGCCAGGCTGGTCTCAAACTCCTGACCTAAGTTGATCCAGCCGCCTCGACCTCTCAAAGTGCTGGGATTACAGATGTGAGCCAGTGCTCCTGACCCAATCTATTCTTTTTAATGGTTGCATCTTGTTCCACGGTAGGACTGTGTCATTATTTCAACCCTTTTCTACTGACAGAGTCTTTCTAGTCTTTGGCCACTACAAATACTGTGACATTAACACCTTTATATATTCCTACATCTGAGTGCTTGTGTTTACTTCTGGGACAAATTTCTTACGAGTGGGATTGTTGGGTTGAAGGCTACGTATACTTAGATCTTTAAAATAGATTTGTTCCATATTGCTTTCCAAAAAGGCAGTATCAGTTCTCATTTGCACCAGCAATGTATGAAAATATACTTTTCTTATCACTCTCATCAGTAGTAGGTGTTAACATTCTTTTGATTTTTTGCCAGTATGATGGGTGAGAAGTGCTACCTCATTGTTACTTTAATTTGCATTTCCCTGAGTACTAGGAGGTTGAGCCATATGTTTATTGGCCATTTGGGTTTACTCTTCTCTGAGCCTATTCATATCCTGGGAATATTTTTCTATTGGATGCTTTGTCTTTTGCTTAACAATATGTAAGAGCTAAAAATTAACTCTTTCTCTGTCATAGGCATTGCAAATATATTTTCCCCAAATTTAGTGCTTGATTTTTAGCTTTGTTTATGGGAACATTCAGCCATCTAAAAAAGTTTAAATTTCATTTATTTTTTATTGTTTATTTTTTTGAGACGGAGTCTCGCTCTGTTACCCAGGCTGCAGTGCAGAGGCGCGATGTTGGCTCACTGTAACCTCTGCCGTTGGGTTCAAGCAATTCTCCTGCCTCAGCCTCCTGAGTAGCTAGGATTACAGGCACCCACCACACCTGGCTAATTTTTATATTTTTAGTAGAAACGGGATTTCACCATATTGGCCAGGCTGGTCTTGAACTCCCGACCTCTAGTGATCTGCCCACCTCGGTCTCCCAAAGTGCTGGGATTACACACATAAGCCACCGCACGTGGCCTAAAAAAGTTTAGATTTTATGTAGTTGAAGAGTTCTTCTTCCAATAATGGCAGATTATCTTGTAAAAGACAATCTCTCCCACAGATAGCAATTATAAATTCTGGTTGAAAGGCTATGTGGGGGCACTAAAAGTGACCCAAACCAGGCAGAAATGATAACATCTGATATTTGTAAGAAGGGAACAGCAGTGATTCTTATTTTTACATTTTACATGACTGGCTCCCCTCTGAGGCTGGGGGCTTGGCTACCATCAAGTTCAGGCCTCCCTGGGTCACTGCCCTACAGGCCCCACATAGCACCACATAAGTGAGCTAACAGTTGGATAGAAATCTGCATTCTTATTTGTTAAGGAATCACAGGGCAGAATCTGGGACTTCCACAGAAATTGAAAAGTAAAGGGGGAAATTCCAGGAAAGAGAACTCTATGGAGGATATGTTCTGAATTCTCCTGAAAAACTCCACCCAAACTTCAGGCTGTTTTCTGAACTGTGAATTCATTTGGGAAGCTCCTGGAATCCTAACTGTGGCTCAAATAACTGAACAGAGATTTCAGCTGCTGCCTACCAGAGGGGAAAGTTTGAAGTTTGAGTTCAGCCAAGTTAACTGCCTGCTAAAATAAAAAGTCAACACTCAGAAGAACATAATAAAATCCAGAGTCTCTACAACTTGTCATTGACAGTGTCCAGGATACAATACAAAATTACTAGACATATGAAGAAATGGGAAAACGTGAGCCATAGCAATAGAAAAGGCAATCAATGGAGAGTAGCCTTAATGTGACCTAGATGTTAGAATTAAAGACAAGGATTTAAAAGTAGCTATTATAACTATGCTCAAGGACATGAAGAAAAATATACTAGCAATGAATGATTAAATAGAAAACTTCACTTGAGAAATAGACTACAAAAATAAACAAATGGGAATTCTATAATCAAAAGATACAATATCTGAAATAAAAAATGAACTAGATGAGATTAAATTTTATGTAGTCAGAAATGATTATTTCTTTATAGATTCTAGGTTTCTTGTCATAGGTAAAAGTACCTTCCTACACCCTGCACTATACATGTATTCACCTAAAATTTTTTCTAAGGTTTTATGGTTTTTTTTTACATTTAAGTCTGATTAATCCATTGGAGTTTAAATTTTTATATGGTTTGAAGGATTCAAATTCATTTTCTTACAAATAGCTGCTTTTTGCTAGCATTATTTATGTTTTTTTCTTAATGAGGTAAAATATTTATTGTGTATTAAATTATCATTCTAGGACATATTTTTGGGCTCTTTATTCTGTTCCAAAGTTTTCTGTGAATCCACTAATTCTATGCCAATACCATACTGTTGGATTCTGGTGGCTTTATAGTATATTTTTATATCTATCTATAAGGCAAGGCAAAATATTCCCCTTTAAATATTTTTTGGCCATTCTTAGATATATTTATTCTTTTACATGAACTTTATTATCATTTAACCCAATTAAAAATGGCTCTATAATTAGATGGTATTATAATGTAATTCATTATAATGAGTTGTAATGGTACTATAATATAATTCATTACATTTACACATTACTATTGGGAGAATTGGCATTTTATATTAAGCTTTTCCATCCAAAAATATGGTATATATTTTCCAGTTTTTCATATTACATTTTTAAGTTTTTCAATAAAATTTCATAATTCAATAAAATTGAGGTGAACTAGAGACTTTATTTTTATACATTTCTTATTATTTGAATAATAATAGAAAACTTTTTTAACTTTTATTTTAAGTTCAGGGGTACAAATGCAGGTTTGTTACACAGGTAAACTTGTGTCATGGGAGTTTGGTGTACAGATTATTTCATCACCCAGGTATTAAGCCTAGTATGCATTAGTTATTTTTCCTGATCTTCTCCCTCTTCCCATCCTCCATCCTCTGAAAAGCCCCATTTTGTGGAGTTCCCCTCTATGTGTCCATGTGTTCTCATCATTAGCTCCCACTTATAAGTGAGAAGATGTAGTATTTGGTTTTCTGTTCCTGTGTTAGTTTGCTAAGGATAATGGCCTCTGGCTCCATTCATGTCCCATGTGCATAAATCTAAGATACTTACGTGTATCTGATATAAACACACATATATACATCAAAATGTATATATTACATCTGCTACGTACATAATTATTTAAAAAATAGTTTCAAATGAGTTTTTTAATATATCATAAACATATTTCTATTTTCATACAGATACATCATCATAATTTTTAGAAAATGTATAGATACCTTTATATCAATGCATAACATTTTAGTGAGCAAACCCATTTTATATTTTTAATAATACCTTTGCTTTGGCCATGGAATTTTCCATCTTCACCATAATAAACATCACTCTTGCTCTCTTGTCCTTTAGTATCCATAGATAAATCCTTAGAAGAGATTTCTAGGACTCACCACCCATTTTTGACAACCTTTATCAACAGGGAAGTGGAGTTGGAAAATTGGCCAGTCGGGGTCCGGGGTCTAATCATTGGCAAAACGCAGAAAATGCTGGGTGGCCCAGGGTACTCGCTTGTTTAGGAGACCCAGTGCTTGGTGGGCATCAGATGGTGATGGGCTGGAATGTGATCCAGAAATTTGGTCTCCAGACTTCTAAAGATCAAAAAAAAAAAAAAAAGAGGTCTTTTCTTGCACTTTATTCCAGGAAGTTTATACTCATTATTTCACCTAATCCTTACAACAACACTGTGAGGTTGATACCATTACATGATTCATGTCACAGAGGAAGAGACTGAGGACTACAGAACTCAGGACATTCATCCAAGGTAATTTCTTGGGATTATACCGGATGCTGTGCTGCCACAGACAGCCCAGCAGAACCATGGGTTCTGCCGGGATTATGAGCACAAAGTCACGAGAGACACTTAGGATCTCATCCAAGTGTGTGAGGAACTAAGATTGAAGATGCCCTGGAATTTCCATTCAGGAGGCCCAGGATTGCATGGGCCCAAGAAGATCCCCTTTTCTGTAGCAACCCCAGATGGTTGTGGGCTTCCTGTCCCTTGCCACCCCTACACATGCTCATTGGTGGTGGGTGGACAGCGGCTCTGGCATGGGATCCAGAGACGGCAGGCACAGACCTGCACCTGAGTTACCCGGTCTTGTAATTAACATAAGCTGGGATTGACTGGCTCCCCTCTAAGGCGGGGGGCTTGGCTATCATCAGCTAAAGAACCTGGAATTCCTTTGAAAGGGAGACTGCAGGATGGCAGGGTTTGCCCCTCCCTCAGCCACAGACCCAGGGGCTCACGGCCGCTGTTCCTGGGAGTCCTTGGCCTCCAACTTTACCTCCTGCAGGTGTAGCTTCTGGGAGGGGCTGCTTCATGATCAGGCCTAACTCCTTCTCCAGGGCCTCCTCCTCCTCCTGCTGCCACACCAGGCAGTCCTAGAAGGCCCCTGCTCCCTGGCAGCCTGGGCAGAACTTTCTCCTGAGTCTTTGTGAGCTCCCCAGATAGCTATAGGGCGGTTACCCAGGAAGGCCCGAACTTGAGTCCCGTTGGAGGTAACACCTCCCAAGGCCTCACCCTGTCCTGATCTCTGGCCTCCAAGAGCTAGCAGCACTCCAGAGCACCTGTGCTAGTTCTCTACTATTGCAGTAACAAATGGCAGCAGGCTGGGTGTGATAGCTCACACCTGGTAATCCCAGCACTTCTGGAGGCTAAGGCGGGTGGATCACCTTAGGTCAGGAGTTCAAGACCAGCCTGGCCAACACAGTGAAACCCTGTCTCTACTAAAAATACAAAAATTAGTTGGGCCTGGTGGCGGGCATCTGTAATTCCAGCTACTCGGGAGGCTGAGGCGGGAGGATTGCTTGAACCTGGAGGTTGCCGTGAGCTGTGATCATGCCACTGTGCTCCAGCCTGGGCTACAAAGTGAGACTGTCTCAAAAAAACAAAGAAACAAACAAACCCAAAACAAATGGCAGCAGACTTAGTGGCTCAAACAATACAAATGAGGTCCCTCGGAGTTCTGGAGAAGTCTAAAAGGAGCTTTACAGGGCTAAGATTAAGGGGAAGGCAAGCTGTGTTTCTTCCAGAGGCCCTAGGGCAAAAGCCTTCCCAGGCCTTTTCCAGCTTTTAGGGGCTGCTGTAATCCTTGGCTTGGGGCCTCTTCCTCCATCTTCAAAGCCCGTGTCCCAGCCCTCCGACCTCTTTTCTCATTGTCCTGTGGTCTTCTCCCTGCCTCCCCTGCCCTCATGACTCCTGTGGTTACAATGTGCCTGCTCAGTTCATTTCAAGACCCTTGGCTGAATCATGTCTGCAAAGTGCCCTGTGCATATGGGTACTGGCATATTCCCAGGTTCTGGGGATTAGGACATGGACGTCTTTGGGGGCCCTTATTCCTGCCACAGCCCTCGATTCCTGGCTTGTTTGCCCAGGGAGAGGCCGCCTCTGTGACACTGACAGAGCCACGTTTCAGACCCCAGCACAGTCCCAGCCAGATCAGACTCACCAGCTCAGTACCAGCTTCTGGGCAGAGGAGAGGCCCTTCCCCAGGTGACAGGCATGGGTTCAGGAACAGACTCCCTTAAGACAGCTCAGTGTGTAAAGGAGCAGAGAGCCAGTGTACACACAGACATGTGCACACACACACACTGGGGGCGGGGTTAACCTGAAGGCATGGTTTCCATCTACCCCATATGCTCACTGTGAAAAGCCTTTAGCCCATCTGCATGTCCAAGTGTGTATAAGTGTGAAGGTGTGCACACAAGTGTGTACATGCAATTATAAGCATGTGTGCACATGAGCAAATGTGAAAGTAAATGTACATGCCTGCACATGAGTGTATGTGAGGGGTGCTTTTTAGAGAATGGCCAGGCTGGGTGTGGTGGCTCGCACCTGTAATCCCGGCACTTTGGCAGGCCGAGGCCAGGGGGATTGCTTGAGCCCAGTAGTCTGAGACCATACTGGGCAACATAGCAAGACCCCCATCTCTACAAAAAATAAAAAATTAGCCAGCTGTGGTGGCACACACCTGTAGTCCCAGCTACTTGGGAGGCTGAGGTGGGAGGTTCACTTGAGCCCAGGAGTTAGAGGCTGCAGTTAGCTATGATCGTGCTACTTCACTTCAGCCTCGGCAACAGAGTGAGACCCCGTCTCTGAAAAAATAAAAAAATAAAATTAAAGAATGGCCAGAAGGCAGCCAGTTTACCATTCTAGGGGATGGACATCATTCTCTCATGAGAGATGGCTCTTTGTTTTGTGAAATAAATTTTTGGTCCCCTTGGGTGTTGTAAGTGGCCTGGCAAGGTCTGCAAGGTGAGAGAGAGAACAAAGACAGAGCTGAATTTCTTGCATAATTTCTGGGGTCAGCCTGGGAGGCAGGGATGGAGGATGCAGAGACAAGACAAAGGGAGATGGGAGGAAAGGCCAGAGGGAATGAAGAGGACCCTAACAGGGAGCGAGGGAGGGATTCCACGGAAAGTCATGGCCAGTACAGAATTCCCTATGGTGCGGTACAGCTGATAAATTTCTAGCAATGATGCTGCCTATATTGAGTTTTAATTTGCTTCCTGTTGTGTACTGTAACTGTCCCTACTGTCCCAAATTTTTCACAGAAGTCTGCTACACACAATAACCTTTGTTGGTGCCATTTGGGGAGAATACATGGGGCAGGATGTGGGTTCAATCAGCCAAAGTTGGAGGTCAGGGCCACAGTTAGGGCTGGGGCTAGTGCTGACGGTGGCTACAGTGTGATTTGACTCAAAAGAGCCTTCCTTGAAGCCCATGGTTAGAGATATTGCAGGAGGTCTTCCACAGCATGGGGATGAGCGCTTGCACTATCTTATTTTAATATTAGGCCAGGCACAGTGGCTCATGCCCATAATCTCAGTGCTTTGGGAAGCCATGGTGGGTGGATCACTTGAGCCCAGGAGTTTGCAACCAGCCTGGGTAACATAGCAAGACCACGTTATCTACAAAAAGTTAAAATAAAAAATAATTAGCTGGGTGTGGGAGCATGCCTGTAGTCCTAGCTATTCAGGAGGCTGAGGTGGAAGGATTGATTGGGCCTGGGAGGTGGAGCCTGCAGTGAATTGTGATCATGCCACTGCACTCCAAACTGGGTGACAGAGTGAGACCCTGTCTCAAAAATAAATAAATAAATAAAGGGTGGGCTAATCCTTAGGGAGTCTGAGCTATAAGTGTGCCTGTGAGGATGCTGTGACTATGTTGAGATCTGTACCAGCCTGGGTCTCTGTGCTGGATATATCTGATGTGAGACCAGTGTCACTCTTACACCATCAACTACTTCTCTCTGGCGTCCTCCGTCCCTCCCTAGGAAAGCTCACCTGCATCAACAGGCTTGTTGCCCAGCCCTGGATATGTGATGGGACCTCAGAGCTGTGTTCATCACCTCCTGCCTAGCATCTCTCTTCCATGCCTCCCAAGTACCTTAAACCTCTACCTGTCTCCATCCGAGCTCACTACTTCCTCCTAACAACTTGATTCTTGGCCAGGATTCTCAGTGGAGGGCTCCACTGTCCACCCACATACATAAGCAGGAAACTACGCATCCTCTCTGGATCCTCATCTTTCTCACTATCCCTTCACCCAACCCACCAGCAAGGCCTGTCAATTTGATCTCCTAATGGCATTTTTTCCATCATCTTGTCTCCATTTCCACCAACCACTAATCTAGTCCAATAAACCTTTGTTTCCTGCCGGTACCGCTGCAATATCCTTCTAACCAGTCTCCCTGAATCTGTTCTTGACCACCGGTAATCAGAGTTCTACTCTGTAACCGGAGTTTAAGGACATTTTTAAAAGACATCAGTGTATTATATACATTGGTTAAAAAAAAATACGTCTCTGCCCACATCCACCCCAAATCCCTAGTTCTCATCCCAGAAGCCACTTTCAGCTCCTTTACAGCTACTAGTTACAGTATCTCTGATCACTTGCAATAATATGCTTCTGGCTGGGTGCCGTGGCTCACGCCTGTAATCCCAGCACTTTGGGAGGCTGAGGTGGGCAGATTACCTGAGGTCAGGAGTTCGAGACCAGCCTGGCCAATATGGTGAAACCCCGTCTTTACTAAAAATACAAAAATTAGCCGAGTGTGGTGGTACATGCCTGTAGTCCTAGCTACTCAGAAGGCTGAGGCAGGAGAATCCCTTGAACCTGGGAGGCGGAGTTTACATTGATCCAGGATCGTGCCACTACACTCCAGCCTGGCAACAGAGCAAGACTCCATCTCAAAAAAAAAAAAAAAAAAAAGCTTCCATTCCTGTTTTTTGACTTATTATATATCTTTCATTAGTCATTGTATTCCTACTGAGGGTTTAGCTCATAGGTGAGGGTTTAGCTTACACCCCTCCACACACACAAAAAAACACGAAATACTGTTCCTTTGGAGACCCAAGTAGTGTTTTATGATTGTATTTTATTTTTTTAATACCATTCTGCAGCCCCCGCCCTGAACCTGGAATTTCTACCTGCCCTTTTCCCCTTGTGCCATTTGCCATTATCATCTTTTCATTTGTTTCCAGCCTCCCCGTCCAATTCCATATTTTATTACATTCTCCCTTTCCAGGGACCCCCGTTTCCAATGCGGACTGGCTCCTTCTTGGCTCTGTGCATTCTTCCCTTCTGAGATTTTTCTTTGCTGTTTTTCTGGGTTGGCCCATTGTTTCTTGGATACTTGCTTTTCCTTGGTTTACTCCTTCATTTTGCTGAAGAGTGTACGAGAGGTAAGCTTTCTTCGACTCTTTCTTTTAATCTCACATTGGTCAATAGTTTGGCTGGACGTATAAATTCAGTTAAAAATGATTTCTCTCAGAATTTGGATGATATTGAAAATATTGTACCCAATGTTACTACTGAAACATTTGATGGCATTTTGGTACTCAATTCTTTATGTATGACATATATTTTTCTTTCTTGAAGCTTTTTATATTTCCTCTCAATTTTTGGTGTTCTGACATTTCATGGCAGTGTGTCTATATGTTGATTATTTTGCATTCATCATTGTTGAGCATTCAGTAGTTCTGTCTATTCTGTAGACTTGTGTTCTTCAACTGTGAGAAAATTTCTTGTATTATATCTTTGTTAATTCTTCCTCCCAGCCCCCTTTTAAAATTATTTTTTTCTGGATCTGCCATTGTCAACTATTGAAACCCTTAAATAAATCCTTTATGTTTCTTATTTTCTTCTTGTATTTTCTGCCTCATTTTTCTTGATCTTACATCCTGGGAGAATCCCTTAAATTTATCTTTTAATTCTATTGAATTGTTCAGCACTTCCAATTTTTGATTTCTCAGAGTTATTTCTTATTGATTATTCCTTTTTCGTAGACAGTACAACACACAGTCTAGTCGCAAGTTTTTCATCTTTAATTTTTCTGGGCTTACTGCTCTGATTCTTTTGAAATACTCTTTTACTTTGCATGTTATCTTGATTTCCTCTGGGGTCATGTTTTCTGTGTATACACTTAATTTCTCGATTTTGTCTTGGCTATCTGTTTATATTTAAGAGACAAGCAATGAAAAGCTGACTGGTGTACATGGGTAGTTGAGCCAAACACCCCAAATGAGGTAGGGCTAGAATAAAGTAGTCTTTTTGCTGGGGCTGTCTCCAGTGAGGAACCCTCTGACCTCTTGCCTGGTAGCTAGCCACTGGAGTTCTGAGTGTTCTGTGTGTAGGAATAGGGTGAGGAGGTATAGGAGTAGATAGCATTATCCACCAGCCTTCAGTCAACCCCCTTGCTTTAAGCCCCATGTGCTCTCCCACTTTTCCTTACATGTGGCATCTTTGAGACCAAGCCTCTCCAAAGTTCTATGAGATCAGAGACACTTTTGTAATTTGCTTATTTGCATTTTTGTATAATATTTAAATGCATGAATATACCACAATTTATCTTGACAAATTTATTCATTCTGTTACCTCTGGGCATTTAGGCAGTTTTGAGTTTTTGACTATTATAGATGGTACAACTAAGGACACTTTAGTACATGTCGATGATAAACATTTAGTGTGGTGTATATCCACAAGTGGAATGGCTAGGCCATGGGTGTGCATATATTCAGTTTTAGGAGATAATGAATTTGCTGAAGTACCCCTACAGTGCATGGGAGGTCTTGTTCTCCAGGTCCTCTTTAACATTTGGTATTTTGTCTTTTTAACTATCATGGTGAGTGGTAGTGGTATCTTGTAACTTTAGTTGATTTGCATTTCTCTTATGACTAATGAAGTCAAGTATCTTATCATATGTGTATTGGCCTTTTGAATATCTTTTCTTTTTTGAGGTGCCTGTTAAAGTTTGTTTCCCCCATTAAAAATGTGGGTTGTCTGTTTTTTTCTTACTGAGTTGTAGCAACTTTTTATATCTTATGAATCTAAGTTCTTTGTTAAATATATGAATTGTAAACATCTTTTCTCACTCTTTTCATTAGCTTTTCACTCTCTTGCTGGTATCTTTTAGTAGAATTTTTAAACTTTAATATGTTCAATTTATAAATTTTTTCTTACATAGCCTTTTTGTGACTTGTTTAGGACACATTTGCTTACTCCAAGGTCATAGAATTGTTCTCCTATGTTTTCCTCCAAAAGCTCTATTGTTGGCTGGGCTGGGCATGGTGGCTCACACCTGTAATCCCAGCACTTTGGAAGGCTGAGGTGGGTGGATCACTTGAGGTCAGGAGTTTGAGACCAGCCTGGCCAACATGATGAAACCCTATGGGCCCACATGGTGAAACCCCATCTCTACTAAAAATATAAAAAATTAGCTGGGTATGGTGGCACATACCTGTAATCCCAGCTACTTGGAAGTCCAAGGCAGCAGAATTTCTTGAACCCAGAGGTGGAGGTTGCAGTGAGCCAAGATTATGCTGCTGCATTACAACCTGGGTGAAAGAGTGAGACTCCATCTCAAAAAAAAAAGCAAAGTTTTATTGTTTTACCTTTCACATTTAGCTCTACAAGCTCTGTAATAATCTGGAATAGATTTTTGTGTGATGCAAGATAGGGGTCAAGATACACTTGTTTTTCTTTATTTTCTTATAGATATGCAATGGACCCAGCACCATTTACTGAAAAGATCACTCCTTTCCCATTGAACTATGATGTTGCCCATCATACATACAGGAATCATGTATGTGTAGGTCTGTTTCCAGATTTTCTCCTCTGTTCCATTGGCCAATTTGTCCACCCTTGCACCAATACCACACTGCCTTCATTACTACAGCTTTATTAAAAGTCTTGGCATACAGCTTTGTTTTTCTTCTTCAAGTTTGCCTTGGATTTTTCTTACACTCATGTATTAGCTGTGCTTCCCCCCAACCCCAGGGCCTTTGCACATGCTCCCTCTGCTGAAACCTCCTTCCTTTCTCTCATCACCTGTTAGCTCTTACTCACTGTTCAGATCGCACCTCAGTTGTTATTTCCTCAGAGAAGCTTTCCCTGAACTTCCCGACCCGGCCAATGGCCCCACAAACCCCTTATAACCCCACCCACCTCTCTCTGTAACACTGATTGCAATTCAACTTTTCATTTATTCTTGTGGTTATTTGATCTATGTGTTTTCCTTCTCTAATCTGTTGAGCTCTGCAAGGAAGGGACTCATTGTTGTTTTATTTATTGATATATTCTCAGGGCTTAGCACAACTGGACACTTAGTCAAAGTTTTTGAATACACTAAGGCAAGAGTCCCTTATTCATAGTGATCTGTGTATGTGTGTGTGTGTGTGTGTGTGTGTGTCTGCATGTGCCCTTATGTGCATGTGTATGACCAAAACTTTATCCGTGCGTGATCAACAAAACTTTATCAGTAAAACTTTGATAGCATATCTGTTTTTAAACAGAGCACGTGTGTGTGCAATAACAGAGTCCACTTAAACGCCACAGATCAGGGGAGCTGAACCCTTCCTCTCCTCTTGGATTCTCCTTCTCTCTCCCCTCCCCCCCCCCACCCTGTCCAGCACTCCCAGAAGCCTCCTCTCCTTCCTGAGCGACGGAGGAAGATGCTGGTCTCCAGCTGCCTCCGCTCGGCTGCCCTTGTGCAGTTGTCTGCCAGTTGTGCACGCCGATTACTATGAATGCCACCATCTGGTACGCCACGTGGACATCATAATCTTTTCTTAATTACATTAGCAGCGCAATCAGTTACTGCATTACAAGGCCGGCGATGAGCTTTTAAATCTTGGTGGAAATCATAAATAATTGCACTAAGTACCAGGCGCCAGATGTGTGCGCCAACTTTGGTTGCACTAGATAAATAGTAACCTTACAAGGGTGTGAGACAGCAGGCGGTCTGGCCGGCCACCGGGCCACGCCACACCTGGGCCTCGCTGCAGGAAGGCCCCGGCAGCCATGCACCTGAAGAGAGGCCGTGGAAGGAGGTGGGGGCACTTTCTGAGTGCGTAGGTGCCAGGGGGAGAGAGAGAGAGAGAGAGATCCTCAGAGCCAGAGCCAGGGAGGGCGCGGGAAGTATGTGGAGACAGACAAAGGGGAAATGAGGTGGGTGGACAGGAAAGAAGGGAGAGAATGGGAGAAGAGAAGGCAGGTGGGGAGGAGGAGGAGAGGAGAAAACAGGACCAGGGAGAGACACTGAGACGGAGACCGGGAGAGACAGAGAGTGACAGAACAGAGAAAAACAGAGTGCGATGAAAAGATCCAGGATGTGTGGGCAGGCTGGCAGAACAAAGAGAAGGCCTTGTTTCAGCTGACCTCTCGCTCTTGGCCAGCAGTTGGAAGGGATCCCAGGGACCGGCTCAGCCACTCAGGGCGGCAGCCAGGCATCTGTGCAGAGGGAGAGTGAAGCCAGGCCCAGGCCCAGGGGGCGTCCTGCAGGGTGCTCTGCGCTCTGGGAAGGAAGCCCTCCTGGCTTCTCTTTCTCTTTATGAAAACCTCCTGAGTCTGAGAGGGAAAGAATGGGTCACAGAAGATTCAGAAGCAGCAGCGCTGGTGAGGGACAAGGTAGTCACTAGAACTGCTTTAGGTAGGCAGGTGGCCCGGGATTGGGGGAGCCTCTCTGAGGGGCGACTTTTAAGCTGACACATGTCTGGTGAGTTACTGTGAGCCAAGTGACTAGCAGGTGAAAGGAATGGAGCGTGTTCCAGGAGGGGAGGCAGCACACACAGAGGCACAGAGGCAGGACGACGCTGGCATGTTTCAGAACCGGAGAGGAAGCAGATGTGGCTCGCACAAAGAAAACCATGGAGAAATGTGGGGAACGTTAGATAAGATGGCTGCTTGAAGATGAGTTTTTCCTACTCACTCCTGAAACCTCACCAAAACGGACTTTAGTGGAATTTTAAAATGTGTGAACCCACAGGATAAGGAGAACAGGAGAGGAGACAAAAGCAGACAGGAGAGTTTAACACGATTTTGGAAGCTGGAGGGCAGATGGGTGATGATAACGGACTTGCAAAGCAGAGAAAGCTGACATCTCAGCCTGCAGGAAGAGGAGCCTGCCAGGAGCCTGTGGGACCGGGGGACCTGGGAAAGGCTCAGACATGGGAGGCTGGCACTTCTTTCTTTATTTGAGACAGACTCCCACTCTGTCACCCAGGCTGGAGTGTAGTGGCATGATCATTGGCTCAGGCACATCCTTCTGCCTTAGCCTCTTGAGTAGCGAGGACCACAGGCATGGACCACAGGCATGGACCACAGGGCAGAGAGAGGGAGCCACAGGAGAGGACAGGTTGAAGCCTCATTTAGCCAGGCGACCAACCACACCTCCCACCACAGCAGAAGACGAGAAGTTTACCCTTTGAGAAGCTGACTGAGGCGACTCAGGATTTGGAGCATTTGTGAAGGAAACAGTGAGACCCAGACTAAAACTGGGAGGGAAACAAAAGAATGAAAGGATGGGATTCACACCCTGTCCTCCCACACTGTTCAAGGGATGTGGGCAGCTGGGCTTCGAGCTGTTCCCATGTCTTCCTCCACCTCCAGGTCAGGAGGCTGGAGAATTCTTTTCTGGGGAAACCACCCAGTAGAGAGGAAAAGGTCAACAGAGATCACCATTTGAGACTTGAAGCCCTCTAATGAAATTGCCAGTCTCTGCTCACCCTTGGGCCCCACCCAGGTGCATAGAGCTTCTTTTTTTGTGGGGGTTGAGGGGTGAAGTCTCTCTCACCTGTTGCCCAGGCTAGAGTGCAGTGGTAATCTTGGCCCAGGTTTAAGCAGTTCTTCTGCCTCAGTCTCCCGTGCTCCCACGTAGCTGAGACTACAGGCAAGGGCCACCATGCCCAGCTAATTTATTTTTATTTTTAGTAGAGACAGGGTTTTACCATGTTGGCCAGGCTGGTCTTGAACTCCTGACCTCAGGTGATCCACCCACCTCAGCCTTCCAAAGTGCTGAGATTACAGGCTTGAGCCACTGTGTCCAGCCCCGGTCAGCTTCTTACACCACACTTATACACTTATACTCTTGACTGTCATTCATGTATATGAATGTATACATGTATATGAATGTATACATGAATGACAGTCAAGAGTCACCAGATATTTGTGGAAAACTCCATAATGAAAGCCAGAGACCAAAGATTCAGGAAAATAGAAAAAGGCAACTAGGAGGAAAAAGAGACAAAACATTGAAATAAACACCCATAAATAATATCTCCTGAAAGATACAAGAGGGAATTGCAGTCATAAAATAAGATTTAAATGTTAAATATATATATATTTTTAAGGGAATGTTAAGATAACACAAAAGGGTTGGAAGATAAAGTTAAGATAACCCAGAAGTTACAATAAAAACATAGATAACTTTTTTTTTTTTGATACAGGGTCTTGCTCTGTTACCCAGGCTGGAGTGTAGTGGTGCGATCATGGCTCATAGAACCTGGACCTCCTGGGCTCAAGTGAGCCTCCCACCTCAGCCTCTCAGGTACCTGGGGCCACAGGCATGTTCCACCACACCTGGCTAAGTTTTTTGTATTTTTTATGGAGACAGGGTCTTACCATGTTGCCCAAGCTAAGATAACTTGTTATTAAATAGGTTATAAATATGAGAAAATTAAAGAATCAGTCCAGGAGGTCCTATATCCACCTATCAGAGACCAAGAAAGAGAGAAGAAATAAATCAATTCGGGAGGTCTAGAATGACCCTAATAACTGTTTTAGAATAAGAGAATGGAAAGCATAAAGGAAAACATTATCAAAAAAAAAAAAAGAAAAGAAAAGAAATACAAGAAAATTTCCCAGAATTGAAGGACTTTAATTTCAGGATTGAAATGTAACACTTCAGGCCAGGCACAGTGGCCCCTACCTATAATCCCAGCACTTTGGAATGCTGGGGCGAGAGGACTGCTTGAGCCTGAGGGGTTCAGAATCAGCCTGGGCAACATAGGGAGACCTCATCTCTACAGATAATTTAAAAAGTAGCTGGGCATAGTGGCAGGTGCCTGTGGTCCTAGCTACTCGGGAGGCTGAGACAGAAGGATTTGCCTAAGCCCAGGGGGTTGAGGCTGCAGTGAGCTGTGATCATGCCACTGCACTCCAGCTGGATGACAGAGTGAGATTCTGTCTCAAAGAAAAAAAGGAAGGCAGGCAGGAAGGAAGGCAGGCAGGCAGGAAGGAAGCATGGATGGTTGGAAGGAAACACTCTAGCCCAGTGAAGAAAGACCCACACTTAGGCATATTATCGTGAAATTTCACAACACCCAGTATAAAGAGAAGATCCTGGAAACTTCTTGAAAGGAAAAAGTTGGATACAAAGAATTGGAAACCAGAACAGTATCCCTTCCTAACAGCAACCCTGGAAGCTAGATGACGTGACACAAAGACTTAAAAGTTATAAGAAAAAACTATTTCCAACCAAGGATTCTGAAGTTCATCTATTATTAAACTGTGAGAGTGGAATAAACACATTTTCAGATATGCAAGATAAAAATAAAGTTATGTGTTCCTTCTCAAAGTGCTACTGGAAGACATATGCCTGTAGCTAAACGAGGGAGAAAACCAAGAAAGAGAAAAGCATGGGATCCAGGAAATGAGATCCCATAGAAAGGGAAAGGGAAAAACTGTAGTGAAAACTAGCAAATGATAAAAACAAAGCCATTATTAACTCTTGAAAAAAACAAAAATCATACAAGAAAAGCATATATAAATAGTACACTACATGGCTCAGCTATGGTCAATATTTACACAGTTCTAATATAAATATTGAGTACTTAACAAAAATTGTGATGTAACTATGTTGGAAGGATGGGAAGAGGGGGAAGTGTGTAGTGTGGTGTAAGATAACTAAATCCTCTTCTTTCTTGCTAGAAAGTCAACAGATCTTTCTGTAAAAATGTGAAACTAGCGTGTAAACCATTATTTTGAAGTACAAAGGTAAACAGAAGAGACCAGTGAAAGCATGTAAAGTAGCTGTCTTGTGGGAGAGGAAACGAAGATATAGTGGGGACTTTGTTTTTTATTGTCAGTTCATGCTGCTATTTGACTCTAAACCACATACATGTACTTTAATCAACATTTTAAAACTCAATTAAGAAAAGAAATTAGGAGGTGGTTTGAAATGAGACTAGCAAGGTGAACAGGTAACAGACATGACAGAACCTCATGGGCCATTTTAAATAGTTGCAGCTTTCCCTAAGAGCAATGTGGAGCCATATAGAGGGGTTTTTAGTAGGGGAGTGACAATGTCAGATTTATTTTTCTAAAACAAAATTTTGTTTCCAGTTGTAACGTTTGGGCTGACTTTCCAGAATTACCCAGGATTGACCTGTGGGAGATGTCTAGCCACCCCCTGCTTTGCAAAGCTTCACATGGGTGATGATATTGAAGGCCCAGTGCAGATCAATGGGGGCTCCATAGCAAATGAGAAACAGAGGAAGAACTAACCTTCCTACCCGCCAGTGCTCAGTGACACTCAGCCACAGCTTTGCTCTTGTTCCTGGAGGAAGGGCCATGGGGATCAACTCAAGAACACGGTAGACAGAGATGCTGGCTGAATTAGTTGGTTGTAAGTACAAAATTATTTTGATAGTTGTTGCAAATTGCTTCACTTATCTTGGTTTCAGTGTAGAACTCAATGGTAATGCAAATAGACTTGATCTCCATAGGGTCGTTGTGGGGACTCAATGAGATAGATTCTGTAGAGCTTTGGGCTTGATTGGTGCAGTGTTCAATGAGTGAGCTGAGACAAACTCATCTCCCCACTTCTGGTGTTTCCTTCCAGGAGAACAAAAGTGTCTCTGGGTAGCACCCCTGGCCTCTCTGTCTGCTCCCTGGGTTCTGCCTTTGGAAGTGGGAGGTAGTGTGCTTGGTAGGGAAGCCCGAGGGCAGGAACTGGGCCTGGGTAGCTCAACTGCTTCCTGTTCCATTCTCAGGAGCCAGCTGTCTCTGGGAAGCACCCATTCTGGTCACTCCCTGTAAGCCATAAATGTACAGGGGCAGGCTGGATCCTTCGAGGGAAGAAGGCTCCAGCTAGGGTGGTTGGTCTGCTCATTCAGGAGTGTTCCCAACTGACACGTTGGGCCGAGTGCCTAGTGAACAAGCAGTGGAATGTGGGGAGCAAATTAATACTCAAAAACTGAGGCTTTTGAGGGGACCAGGCCATTAGATTGTTTTTTGTTTTATTTCGTTTTTTGTAGGCAAGCTGCTATTTTTTTACAGGCATAGGCCTTAGCAAAAGTGGGTTGAGCTGGTTCCTGAGGCCTTAGGCTAAGAGCTGTTCCGCTCAACCTAGGCAAAACAGTGCCTGCCTCGGCATGGGCCACGAGGGTCTCTGAAGATGCCTGTAGGCCTCAGGACTCCTGTGGGTAGGCATTGCAGACAGCACGCTTTGATTACGAGGAAAAGGAAGTTTACCCATATGTAGACTCTGTTAGCGTCTGACTGCTGCTGTAACAAACCACCACCTTAGTGGCTTAAGACAACACAAGCTTCTTATCTCGCTGTTCTGGAGGTCAGAAGTCCAAAAGTGTTTCAGTGGGTCAAAATCAAGGTTCATAGCCATGCTCCCTCCAGAGGCTCTAGGAGAGAATCAATGTCCATGCCTTTTGCAGCTTCTAGAAGCCACCTGTCTTCCTTTGCTGTTGATCCTTTCCTCCTCCTTCAAAGCCAACAGTGTAACATCTTCTCATCTCTCTCTGTTCTGTTGTTATATCAGCTTTTCTTCACTCTGAGCCTCCTGCCTCCTCTTAGAAGGACCCTGGCAATTACATTTAGGACCCACTGGGGTAACGTAGCATAATCTTCCCATCTTTAGATCTTTAATTTCATCACATCTTCAATATCCCTTTACCACAGCCATAGGCTCCAGAGACTAAGCCATAAACATCTTTGGACAGAAACCTCATTATTCAGCCTAGCATATAGACCTTTCTTGAATTTTTAATTTTTATGGGTACATTGTAGGTATATATATTTATGGGGTACATAGGTACTTTAATACAGGCAGACAATGCGTAATAATCCCCTCAGGGTAAATGGGGTAGCTATCACCTCAAGAATTTGTCCTTACTTTAGTGTTACAAACAATCCAATTATATTCCTTTAGTTATTTTTAAATGTATAATAAATTTTTATTGACAATCATCACCCTGTTGTCTATATTTTTGAACAATTTAACTATCCTTCCTCTCCCCGACACTACCCTTCCCAGCCTCTGGTTACCCTCCTTCTACTCTCTATCTCCATGAATTCAATCGTTTTAATTTTTAGCTCCCACAAATAAGTAAGAACATGTAAAGTTTGTCTTTTTGTTTCTGGCTTATTTCACTTAACACTTCATTATGTCCTCCAGTTCCATCCAAGTTGTTACAAATGACAGGATCTTGTTCTTTTTTATGGCTGAATAGTACTCTCTTGCATATAGGTACTATATGTTCTTGATGGACACTTAGATTGCATCTAATCTTGACTATTGTGAATAGTACTACAATAAACATGAAAGTGCAGGTATCTCTTTGATATACTGCCACACAGACCTTTTATACATTAAGAGGAGGAACAATTACCTATCACTTTTGTGATTTTTCAGTGCAATTCATACTGCACCCAAGTTCCACGCCCTAGAATGCCATGTGTGAGCCTGTACAGTTGTACTGCCACTGTGAGGCTGAGGTATACAGTGGAGGGAGGCTGCCAAAACCCCATGCCTTGCTGTGTTGCCTTGTGGTACAGGGCTAAGAAGAGCTGTTAATTAACATGGCTTCCCCACAGGCTCTTAGGGTTCACACACTCCTCCATATGGTCTGCAGTTGCCTCTGGAATAATCATGGCCTTGGATTTAGAGATTCAACTCCAGGCTTCACTCTCAATATAGCATATTTTATTAATGTAAAGAAGGAACAGGGAATCTGTTATAAAGAGATGTGTTATCATCTTAGGCTCACAGAGGAACACCTCAGTAACGTCATAACCCCAGAAAATTACAAAAAGAGCTAAGGAAGCTCGTCCTTGAAGGACTCTGTCTCTGAGAATTAAGTTGTCCAGAAAATCAGGGTATCTGGAGAAAAGTACGCCTCAGATGATCAAAACAGGCACAGTAGAAGAAAGGAAATAGAATGAAAAACAGCTCCACTAAGCTGGAGGAAGAGACAGATTTTCTGAAAAGAAACATTGAGATCTCAGGAACAGATTGGATGGATATGAAATGGCAAATGTGATCTTGAAGGCAGAATAGGCTTACAGGAAAGGGAAATAAATGTAGGCTCAGCATTTGAGAAGGGGCTATGTCTCAGTTGTTACTAGACCAGAAATGGTAATTGAGGCCGCAGAAATTCACTAAGGAAGAGAAGCAAGATCTCAGAGAGGAGAGTAGAATGATTCTCCCTAAGGGAACTGTATCCAGGAAACCTCTTATACACGCACACACACACACACACACACACACACACACAGAGAGAAGCAAGAGAAAAAGAAGAAAGAGAGAGAAGGAGGAGAGAAAACGAGAGAAAGGGAGAGGAAGGGAAAGAAAGAAAGTGAGAGAAAGGAAGAGAAAAGAGAGAGAAAAGAGAAAGAGAGGGAGTGAGCACATATTATTGGAGCAAATGGCAACTCTCTCCTTAGATACTGGGGCATCTAATACAAGGAGTTACAGAAAATCCAGACAAATTTAAGAAGAGGAAGATCAGTATAAAATATTAGAAGCATCACTAACTAGGTAAGTTTCAAGGTGCTAGAACCACTGTAGCTGGAGATCAAGGTATTACTTGGTGCCTGAGAAATGGTCCCTGTTAACATAAAGAATTAGGACTCTCTAAAGCAGTGGTTCATTGGCCTGGCTGCACATAAGGTTCACCTGGGGAATCTTTTCAACCTAGTGATGCTTGAACACCAGCCCAGGCCAAATGAATCAGCATCTGATGCTCTCAGGCAGGGGTGCTCCAACTTGAGTAGGCATCAGAATCACCTGGGGGGCTTGATAAAACACTAATTGCTGGGTCCCGCCCACAGAGTTTCTGCTTCGGTAGGTCTGGGGTGGAGCTTGAGAATTTTGAATTTCTAACCAATTCCCAGATGATGCTGAGGTTACTGCCTAGGGACCCACGTGGAGGACCACTTTTTCTAAGGAAAGGCAGTGCAAAGATAAGACTGAATAAAACGGGGTCAGGTCAGACAATGGCAGATTGAGGCAGGCCTCGGTTCGATGCAGGATGATGGAAAACTCCTGGGAAGATTATCTGATCTAGGAAGTAAAGATGGTGCAAGATATATTTGCTCAATGGATGCTTTCAGCACAGCCAGAACATTCTGATTTTGCTATCTCTCACTCTGGGAGATACCACAAGACAAAAACAAGTGCCTTCCTAGAAGAAGGGGAACCCTGAAGGAGCATGAAACTTCAGGGACATGTCCCATGATTGCAGAAGAAGACAAAGTAAGAAGCATCCTCTGGGCCTGGAACTTTCTAAAGCAAAGGAAGCCTGCCCTGAGAAGCACATGGCAGAGATCTTGGTCCTCCCTAGGACTCCAGGGGAAAAGGCTACCAAAGCCGCACTCACGGTGTCAGTTCAAGCATCTGCTGAGAGTAACTTTGCAGCAAAAGCAGGAGTGGAGATGAGGGAGACAGCATCTGTAGAACAGTGGCTCTCAAATTTTGCTGCATATTAGAATTACCTGGGGAGCTTTCAACTGCTTTATGTGTAGGCTGCAACCCATACCAAATCAGAATTTCTGGGGGTGTTACCCAGACACTCATTTTTTTTTTTTTTTTGAGATGGAGTTTCACTCTCGTCGCCCAGGCTGGAGTGCAGTGGCGTGATCTTGGCCCACTGCAACCTTCACCTCCCGGTGTTCAAACAATTCTCCTGTCTCAGCCTCCTGAGTAGCTGGGATTACAGGCGCCCACTACCATGCCTGGATAATTTTTGTATTTTTAGTAGAGATGGAGTTTCGCCATATTGGTCATGCTGGTCTCAAACTCCTGACCTCAGACCATCTGCCTGCCTCGGCCTCTCGAAGACATTCATATTTTATAAAACTCCCCAGGGGATTCCAAAGTACAGCCGAGTTTAAGGACAGGCCTTTGCTCCTCAAAGGGTGGCCCACAAACATCACTCTGGTTACTTTGTTAGAAATGCATAATCGGCTGGGTGCGGTGGCTAACGCCTGTAATCCCAGCACTTTGGGATGCTGAGGTGGGTGGATCGCCTGAGGTCAGGAGTTCGAGACCAGCCTGGACAACATGGTGAAACCATGTCTCTACTAAAAATACAAAAATTAGCCAGGCGCGGTGGCAAGTGCCTGTAATCCCAGCTACTTGGGAGGCTGAGTCATGAGAATTGCTTGAACCCCGGAGGCGGAGGTTGCAGTGAGCTGAGATTGCCCTATTGCACTCCAGCCTGGGCGACAGAGCAGACTCTGTCTCAAAAATAAATAAACAAACAAATAAATAAATAAATAAATAAATAAATGCAGAATCTTAGGTCTTACAACCAGCCCACTGAATTAGAATTTGCTTTTCATCAACATCCGTCAGAATCTGGGTACACATAGATGCTTGAGAAGCACTGCTCTAGAAGGCAGGCTTCTTAGGCCTAAGCAGTTTCAGAGCAGGAGGCATTGGCAGCAGGACTTGGGTTGCATTTGGAGAACACCCGCTTCAAGACAGGGTGGAGGCTGTGTCATTAGAGCCTCTGTTCAATTCATCTTTGAAGTTCCAGAAAAGGAAGGTTCTGTGGAACAGCAAAGAAGGTTACTGCAGATAAAACCTGCTAATGGTTAACAGTGGGAAAAGGGATCGTGACGCAGAAAACTCGAGTTTTTCTTTGCAGTATTTCTGTGCTGACTGTATTTCCGCATGTGCACACACGATGGGGGTTAGCAAAGATTATGTTGATGGTGGGATTATGGGATATTCTTTAACATTTTCTTTATTAAAAAAATCTAACAAATGGTATTTCTTAAAAAGCAATATACGAGCAAAAGCTATGAGAAATACCAAGATGAATTTGGCAAAGTCACACTCTTAATAGGATACCTTAATATTATTGCATCACTTAGTCTTTGTCAAATCAAGCAGGCAAAAAGAAATAAAAATATGAGCGATATGAATAATTTCATTAATAAGGTTATTTACTAGATATATTTCAAAATCTGTAATCTACAAACATAGAATATATAATCTTAACACGTTCCACTTAGCATTAAAAAAAAATTAATCATTTTTCCAACCCACAAAGGAAATGTTAATAACTTTCAAAAGGCAGGAAGTTTAAGCCACAAGAGAGCAGAGAACGTGTCTGCGTCATCACCACTGAATCCTCAGAGTCTAGTACAGTGGCTATACAATTTAGTAGGCACTCAGCATTTATTGCTAGGAGAAGCCTGTATTTTCTTGCATGCAATGAAACAAAAAATTCATAACAAAAGTTTAAGCAAATAAAAAGCTTAAAGCATTTGGAAAATAGAATAAATTCTTCCAAAATAGTCTCTAAAATCAATGAAATATCAATTGCAACTCAATATGATTTTTCATGAAATTTTACAAGCTGGTTCTAAAATTAATACGGAAGAACAAATGTACATGAATTGACCAGAGGAATATGTAAAATAATCTATTTTTGTTCTACAACAGTCGTAATTTTATAAAATTATGGGAATTAAAAGGGTACGATATTGGTGCTGGAAAAGGCAATTAAACTAATAGAACTGAGTAGAGTTCAGATATACACTGTTCACTGATTTATTTAAATAAGATACAGTGCCAAATGTTTGAGGAAACTATGTAGTATTCAATAAATGATATTGGAAAAATCATATCCTATTTGGAAAAAATAAAATTAGATCCTACCTCACACTATCCATAAGGAAAAAGTTCAATAAATTAAAGTCCTGCCGGGCGCGGTGGCTCTCACCTATAATCCCAACACTTTGGGAGGCCGAGGCGGGCGGATCACAAGGTTAAGAGATTGAGACCATCCTGGCCAACATAGTGAAACCCTGTCTCTACTAAAAATACAAAAGTTAGCTGGGCATGGTGGTACGCACCTGTAGTCCCAGCTACTGAGGCAGAGGCAGGACAATCGCTTGAACCCGGGAGGCGGAGTCTGCAGTGAGCTGAGATCGCACCATTGCACTCCAGCCTGGAGACAGAGCACGACTCTGTCTCTAAATAAATAAAGTCCTAAGAGCAAAATGTAAAACAACTGTGTTAGAAGAAACGCAGGAGATTTTATTATCAACTTGGGGCACAGGCAGCTTCGTAGATAAAGCACAAAAACCAAAAGCCACAGATGCAAAGTTTAATAAATTTGACTACACTATAAGTCATAATTCTGCATGACAAATAACACTACAAAAGATTTTGAAAAATGACAAATGTGCTGAAAATATTGACAACCTATTTAAGAGACAAAGTATTAGGATCAAGGTTAAAAGACTCTTACAAATCAATAAGAAAAAAAATCCAGCAATCTAATAGAAAATGGACAAAGGATATGGATAGGCAATCCACAGAAAAGGAAATAAAAATGGTCACTAATGTTATTTTAAAAGATGCTTCATTTTCCTAGTAATCAGGGAACTTGCTGCAAAGTAAAATAAAGAGATACTATTCTTCACTCATTACTTTAGAAAAGTTTTTCAAGTTTGAATATAACAACTGTTGGCAAGATGAGGGTAATACATTTATACGTTATGAGAGCAATATAACGTTTGTGTAAAATGTACTCGAAATGCCATTCTCACTTTGAAGGGCACTTGGGCAGGACTAAGATGAAAAACTGTATACTCTATAACATAACTCCATGTCTTTGCTACCTTAGAGCAAGAAACATTGTCACATATTTCTAAGGCAGCTTGTACATGCTGTCTGCTGCACCATTCTCTATAATAGCAAAACCTGGAAATCATCTAAGTGTCCATCAAACATAATATGGTTCAATAAACTATTTTAAATCCATACTATGCAATACACTGCAATCATTAAAATGAATCAGATGGACACATAGATATTGACCAGAAAAGATGCTTATTACCCATGGAAAAAAGAAAAACACAGGTATATACAATATAATACTCTACATGTTTAAAAAATTTCCTTCTCTAAGTTCATGTATATAAATGCCTAGAAAATCCTGCAGTGCCATTCAATATAGCAAACTGAGATGGTGTGGTACCCCTTTTTCTCTCACCTAGAATCCCCCTAGAAATCTTGGATCAAATATTCCACAACGCTTTCAAAATACAGGTGTATTTATTCCCTTACACATGAGCACACACACATACACACACACACAAACACAAATAAAAATACCCAGATGATTAGAAACAAAGAGGGATGTTTTCAAAAGCCAGAGCTGTAGTAGTACAAATTAAAGTTCAGTAGCTGTTGGGTGAGAAGACCAGATATTACATAGGGCATTAATTTGAAGGCATTTTAAAACAGTGTGGAATTAAATTTCTAGACAAGATAACACAGACAATGTGGAAGGGAGTGGTTATCAGACCCCTGAACGGTCTGGGAGAAGGGCATGAATACTGATTAACTCAGACTTTGGTCATTCAAGCAGGCATTATAAAAATTTAAGCATACCATCTGAAAGCAGAGAAATATAATAGATGTTAAATAAAGCTTTCCAAATAATTAGGAGAAGAAAGGAGGAGAGGAAATAAAGAAATCTGATTGATCAAATAGAAAGCAGGAGATGAGGTAGTGGTGCTGGGGGGAGAGGAAGTAAAAGAAAAAAGATGGCAAACGAAAGCTCTCAAAATAAGGTTGAGGAAATGTATGTTAGTACTCAAAATAAGTGTAAGTGGAATTGCTTTGCCAGTTAAAAGACAAAGATGTTCAGATTGGGGGTGGGGAAGTGAACAGGTGTATAGTGAAGGATTATGTGTCAGAAAGATTGGATTTCTTTTTCTTTCTTTCTTTTTTCTATATTAGAGACAGGGTCTTGCTCTGTCACCCAGCCTGTAGTGCAGTGGCAGAGCATTACTCACGGCAGCCTTGAGCTCCTGGGCTCAAATGATTCTCCCACCTCTGCCTCCCAAGTAGCTAGAACTATGGGCACACACTACCACACCCAGCAAATTTTTTAAAAAAACTTTTTGTAGAGACCGGAGTCTCGCTGTGTTGCCTAGGCTGATCTCTAACTCCTGGCCTCAGGTGATTCTCCCACCTCAGCCTTGCAAAGTGCAGGTATTACAGGTGTGAGCCACTATGCCCAGTGATGACTGAATAATTTTAAAAAAACTATAAAGGGTTATGTTAGAATAATTTAATCTGAAAATAAATTTAAAAGCTATATTAAGATCTGGAAAAATAGATTTTGAGGCAAAAAAATAATAGAAACAAGGAGTAATGTTACATAATGATAAGAAACAACCAGAAACATGTAAGAATCCTAAACTTTTATGCATCTAACAACAAATTCAAAATATATAAAGCAAAACATTTCTGGAATTACAAGAAAAAGCAGACGAATCCACAATCGTGGAGATATTTAATGTGCTCTCTCTTATTAATATGTCAAAGAGATGAAAAGTAAAACTAGTAAGGATGAAAAGATTTGAACAACACAGTTAACAAGGTTGAAAGAATAAAGTTGTTTAAAACCATAGATTCAAAATTTTGAGAATAATCAGTCTTTACAAGCATCTATGGAATAGTTATAAAAGCCAGCCAATTACTAGATCAGACTAGTCCTTGAAAATTGCAGTGTCATGCAGATCATACGCTCTGATAACAGTGTAATAAAATTAGAAATCAATTATAAGTAGATTGCCAAAATGCCCCATTAATTTAGGAAATGAAACAAAAATAAAAGTACATTTAAAAAAATATGAGTAGCAATACTGAAAGAAGGAAGTACTTTAAACAGATGGAAAATCAATGAGTTGAGTATCCAATTCCAGAAAAGCAGAGACTAAGTAAGCTCCAAGAAAAATGATAAAAATGAGAACAAAGAAAGTCACAGAAATCAATTAAATATAAAACAAATTAACAGTAGAGAAGAGAAACAAGACCCCAAATTGATTCTTTGCAAATATTAATAAAATATATAAGCTTCTAGCATGATTTATCAAGAAAAAAAGCACAAATTAATGTTCAAAATGAAAAAGGGGAACAAAACTTAAGATATAAGTCAAAGGAGGGTGCTATGAAGAATTTTATAACAATAAATTAAAAGTGTGAACAATGTTCTAAGATAAATGGAATTTATAAAGCTGACCTAAGAAGAAGGAGTTGCCTGAATAGATTTACACCTATGAATAAAATTGTGTCAGCATCTTAGACTATAAATACAAAAACAAAACAAAATAAAACTACTAGGTACAGATGATTTTATAAGTGAGATATATAAAAACTTCAAGGACTAGAAAATCTGGATTCTGTATGATATGTTTTAGTGACTATAGAGAGAGGGAAAAGGCCTTAATACTTTTTATGAAGCTTATGCAACCTTAATACCAAAACAGACAAGAAGACTGCAAGGATTGGCTGCTATAACAGTTACTTATGACCACAGATGCAAAGATCCTTCATAAAATATTAGTGAAATGAGTAACACATGAAAAATGGAAGAAAACATTATAATCAAGTAGAGATTATTTGAGGAATAAAAGTTTAATCTTAAAAAGTACTTATGTAGTTAGCCCAGAATATATTAGCCCAGTAACATTATCAGCTCAACAATTGTGGGAGAAAGCATGTGATGAAACTGAATGCTCATTTATGAAATGTCATCTGGGAAGAGAGGAATATGCCTGGTTTCATAAGTGGTATTGTATTGGTCTCTTCTCACACTGCAATAAAGAACTGCTTAAGACTGGGTAATTTATAAAGAAAAGAGATTTAATTGACTCACAGTTCCCCATGATTGGGGTTGGGGGCATGCCTCAGGAAACATACAATCATAGCAGAAGGCATCTCTTCATAGGATGGCAGAAGATAAAAATGAGCACCCAGCAAAGGGGGAAGCCCCTTATAAAACCATCAGATCCCGCCAGAACGCACTCACCCTCATGAGAACAGTATGGGGGAGAATGTCCCCATGATTCAATTATCACCTCCTGGTCCTGTCCTTGACACATGGAGATTATTACAATTCAAGGTAAGATTTGGGTGGGGACACAGAGCCAAACCATATCAGGTATGTATTAAAAAATTACAATATACATGCTATCTAGCCGTAAATAGCAAAAAGTATTCCTATTAAATGCAAAAATAAACAAAAATAGGTGTGGTGGCTCATGCCTATAGTCCCAACACTTTGGGAAGGCAAGGTGAGAGGATTGCTTGTGCGAAGAAGTTTGAGACCAGCCTGGGCAACATAATGAGACTGTCTCTATTAAAAAAAAAAGAAAGGAAAGAAAAAGGGGAAAAACAAACAAACAAAAAAACAAGTAAAACTAATTGCTATGACCACTTGTATTCAGTATTATATCAATAAGACAAAAATATATGCATTGGAAAGAACAGAAGTGTCATTATTCCCAGGTAAAAATACCCTCACTCACATTTGAAATAAATTTTCAGGAAATCTACCAGCAAACTATCAGAATAATAGAGTTTGGCAAGCCCAATAAATACAAATTTCATAGAGAAAAATTGATTGCGTTCCTGTATACCAGCAACAAATCATTTTTAAAATGTCATTTTTAAAAAGATTCCACTCACAAGATCTAAAAGATATGCAAGAACTTTCAAGAGAACATTATGCAACTTCTTTGAAGGATATAAAAGACTTCTTTGAAAGATATAAATCCATAGATAAGTCATGTTAATGGCTGTGAAGACTCAATATCATACATATGAAAATTTTATCTAAATTAATATATAGATTTGATGCAGTGCCATTCCAAAACACAAAGAGAGTTTTTCCTGGAACTTGATAAGCTGATTTCAAAATATGTATGCAATCATGGAGAGTCAAGAAGAGCTATTTTTTTGATGACAGTGTGTATCAGCCTGTGAGTTCAGTAACAGGTTCTCCTGCCAGCTAAGAAGACTTCCTGTGAAAATGGAGTAATTTAAATAATGGGCCAAGACACACAAATAGGTCAAAAGAACAGAAAAGAGTCTGATAACCGACCTGTGTGTCTAAGGGATTTGCACAATGGTGACAAAAGGATGGATTATTTAATAAATGATGCTACAGTAAATGATCAAGGAGTGGTGGAATAAGAAAAGCCCTAATGAAGCAATGGATCTACGTAATAATCTCCTATGGTTGCTAACATCCCAAAAATGTGATGTTACATATTATATCCGTACTGATGGAAGTACACAAAATCCTGTCCAAAGCGCTCCTACCAGACATCAAACCTGAATGTGATCAAGTCTCTAGACTGACTGACTATCAGCTTACAGGAAACACATGGGCAGATAAACATGTTACAGGATATCACAGGATACAATCAGGCAAACCTAGAATGCGGGAGTCTGTACAGAACCAGAAGTCCAGTTTCTTTAATAAAGAAATTTCCAGAGGAAAAAAGAGAAAGGAGATACTTAGAGGTGAAAATAAATTTCGGAAACATCAAACTAAGTTCAGTGGATTGACTTTATTTGGCATTCGATTAAAACAACCTACAAATAGAAAACGATATAATTTGTAGAAATTTGTTTATTGATATGAAGGGGTTGTTTTTTGATTTAATAATGTTATGGTGGTCAAGAGAGATCCAGACTTTTAAAGGTTCATGCTCAAATATTTACAGGTGAAATTGTATGCTGTCTGGATTTCCTGCGAGATAATTCAAGAGAAGGAGTATTTGGAGGTGGGGAGGAAATAAGTTTGGCTGTGATTTGACCATCATTGAAGCTGAGTGATCCTATTCTCTCTATATACTTTGGTGTATGTTTGACATTTTCTAAAATTAAAAAAAGGGAGAAAACAATGTTGGGGTGATTTGTTCACATAGAAAAGATAAAATTAGATTCTCATCTAATTTTATATAAAAAATAAATTTCAGGTAGATTAAAGACTAATTGTAAGTTGCAAAATTTTGAGACTTTCATAATATAGGAACACATGTTCAGAACATTGGGATGGGAAGGATTAGCTAAGCAAGATAGAAAAAGCACTAAATCATAAAAGCAAACCAATGCATTTTAGTACCTAAAAATAAAATATTTGTGTATAACAAACATGGTAAAGTGAAAAACCATATTCTGGGAGAAACTATTTGGGAGAAACTATTTGCAACAAAATGTTAGTATCCACAATACATAATGAACTTTTACAAATTCATATGAAGAAAAATGGGAAAATGGGCAAAGGCTCTAAACAGAGAATTAAAAGAGAAAATCCAAATAGTAAATAAACAGGTGAAAAACTCTGCAAACTCACTGGTAATCAGAATAATGAAATTAAAGCAACAAGGAGTTGCATTTCACATCTATCAGTCAGCAAACTTAAAAGCTGATGTTACCTAGCTATGGAGAAGATTCAGGGGAATAAGAACTCTGCTGGTGGGAGGGTAAACTGTTGTAACATTGGAGATATTTTGATAGACCAATCAAGACAAAGGTGCACGTAACTTGTGACTTAGGAATTACACTTACAGGTATCTCCCCTAGCTAAATTTTCCCATGTGCCCAAGAGACATGAATAAAAATGTTTCTCATATACTGCATGAAATGATTTAAAAATAGAAACAATACTATGGTACCTTAAAAAGGAAATGGAAAATATTCACGCAATAAAATACTAGCAAGCAGATGAAAAGACTGCACTAGATCTATGTGTATCAACATGAATAAATATAAAATTCAGGATTTAAAAAGATAAGAAGAGTATGCCACTGTTCATATAAATTTAAAATCACATGGCCAGGCACTGTGGCTCACACCTGTAATCCTAGCAATTTGGGAGGTCGAAGCAGGAGGATTACCTGAGGTCAGGAGTTCAAGACCAACCTGGCCAACATGGTGAAAGCTGGTCTCTAGTAAAAATACAAAAAAATTAGCCCGGTGCAGTGACTCGCCTGTAATCCCAGCTACTCGGGAGCCTGGGGCAGAAGAATCACTTGAATTTGGGAGGGGGAGGTTGTAGTGAGCCAAGGTCGCACCATTGTACTTCAGCCTGGGTGACAGAGTGAGACTCAATCTAAAAAAACTAAACAAAAAAAAAAACAAAAAAAAAAAACCCCAAACCCAAAAAACACGAAAACAGCTTGTATACATTGCTATGGATATACACTTATGCTGTGAGCACATGGGAATGATATCCACCAGCTTCAGGAGAGTGGTATTCTTGGGGGAGGAAGAGTGAAAAAAGAATGCAAGGGAATTAGGTATGGCAAAATCCTAAACTGATAATGCTGAAATGTGTGTCTGTCATATCACTTTCTATATGTTTTTGTATATTCAAAATATTTCATAATTAAAATTACTTTTTAAAGAAAATGCACTGATTTAATATGCTCCGAACATTACCTTGTCATACATTAATTACAGATAAGATGATTTTTCTATCTGGGAAACCCCAGTTAATTAACTGAAAAAATACTTAGAGCTAATAAGAAATCGTGGTTACCCTGAGTGCAGACTTACTGAGATGCTTTCACTTTCTGCTCTTCTAAGTTCTTTGCATTTTAAAATGATGAATGTGTAGGACTTTCACATCCAGAAAACAATAATGATATTTTGTTTTGAAAATTAAATAAAATGGAGGAGTAAAGAGTCAAAAACTAATATGATTTGGTAAAGTAGCAGTTTATAAAATAAATATGGCAGGAATAAAAATGTATAAAGTAATATTGGGATAAAAATATAATTCAAAAAAGCAACCCAAATTATTAAACAACTAAAACATATGTGCAGACTTATGTGGGAAGAGTCATAAAACTTTACATAAAAGGAGGCTTGAGTGAATGAGAAATACCTGAGAATCAGCAAAAAATTCTCCAGAATGAGAGCTGTTGACTGCAGATTTTCTGCAGATGTTAATTCTCCCCTAATTAACCTAAGAATTTTTGAAACTCCAAGTAACACACATGGGATTTTATTCTAAAACTCATCTGGAAAAATAAGTGGATTAAGACAACAGCTTTGGAGGGCCACAGACCATTGCAGTGTCTAAGATACTTTGTCCCTCAAGAAGCAATTTTTGCTCTCTTGGGGGCTATATCACACCCTTTGAGAAATGTATGCATTGGCGCCTTTGCACATTTCCCCCCTTTTGGGGTTGCTCTTATTCTTTTCAATTTTCAGGAATGCTTCATTTGTTTTATGAGTTGCAAATAATTCCATCTAGTTTGCAGTTTCTTGGGGTTTAACTTCTTATGGTGTTTGCTTTACAAATGTTAAAAAACGCAGTTGTATTTATAAATCTTCCTATGGCTTCTGGGTTTCTTTTGCCATTCCAAGATTATAAGAACAGTCTCCTGTAGCTTATGGTTTCATTTTCCATGTTTAAATATCTGAGCCACCAGAATTAATTTTGATGGTTTTGGGGTGTTTGTTTGTTTTAGAGAGACAGGGTCTCTCTCTGTTGCCCAGGCTGCTGTGTAGTGGCGCACTCATAGCTCACTGTAACCTTAAATTCCTGAGCTCAAGAGATCCTCCTACTCCTGCCTCCTGAGTAGCTGGGACTATAGGTGCACACCACCATGCCCTGCTAATTGTCTTGTTTTTTGTAGAGACGGGTGTCTCCCTGTGATGCACAGGCTGGTCTCGAACTCCTGGCCTCAAGGGATCCTCCTGCCTCTTAAAAGCGCTGGAATTACAGGCATGAGCCACCACAGCCAACCTGGAATTTATTTTCATGTAAAGTACAAAGTAGGAATTCAACTTTTTTCCCCCAGATGACTGCTCGGTTATCTCAAGATCTATTGTTGAATGATCAATATTCTACTCCCTGCCCCGATTTGAAATGCCACCTCTATCATACACCAAACTACCGTTGATATCTGTGTATGCAAGTACTGTGCCATGACTGCACTGTTCTACATATTACAGCCTTACAATGTGTTTTATTCTCAGGTGCATTATTTTCCCCTGATTTCTTGGCATTTAAGAATTAGTTTCTTATTTTGGTTTCTTCGTTTTTATCTGAACTTTAGAATTGGTTGGTTTCATTAAACTATACAGTTGGCATTTTGATGGGATGTTGATACATTGTAAATTAATTTAAAAAGAATGGAAACTTTATACTGAATCTTCCTACCTAAGAACATAAAATAACTTTCTATTGTTAAAGTCATCATGTGTGGCCCTCAAAATCTGATCCTCAGATATTTCTCATTCAGTCTTCTCAAGACTTTATTCACATATCTATTACACATTTCTCATTATGAGTATCTCATTATGATAAAATGCTGAATATTTTATCTCATTATGATAAAACTACTGAATAGCTCATTATGATAAAATGCTGAATATGTACATATGTGTATGAATAGTACATATATACTCTTGATTCTCCTTTTAATTTTGTTGCCAGCCAGATTATTGAACCATCTTATTGTTTATAATAGTTTTTTAGTTGAGTCCCTTGGGTTTTCCAGCTATACAATCATATTATCTTCAAATAAGGATAATTTAATATCCCACTTTCTTATTTTCATACCTCTAATGTCCTTCTTTAATTACATTGATTATTTCTTCCAGAACAATGCTAAATAATAGTCCAATAGAGTAATATTGGACATTTTTGTTCTATCTTGACTTTAATGGGAATGCTTGTAGTGTTTTTCCCATTAAGCATTAAGCATAAATTATTTTTTTCCTAATAAAAGTATCAACTAAGGCTTATGGGTTGAGATGAATCTATTTTATGTGCTAAAGAAATGATAATTTCTTTCTATTTTATTAAATGTTTTAAAAAATAAGAATCTACATTGAATTTTTTCAAATGCCTTTTTGGTATTTATGAAGATGATGCCATAAGCCATCTCCTTAGACCTATTAATATGATGAATTATATTAATAGATATTTTCCCAACATTTTATTATGAAATTTTTCAAACATATACCAAAGTTGAAGGAATGTTAAATGAACAAACATATAGCTACTACATGCATTCTACCATTAACATGTTACTATACTTGCCTTATTACAGAATAGATGATAGATTTAAAATATTGATTTTAATTGGTCTTAAAATAATGAACCATTCTTGTACTACTGTAGTAAACTTCACTCAGTCATAGTACATTAGTTTTATTTTGTTTTGAAGTACTGCTATATTTCTTTTAATATTTTAATTTGGACTTTTGTATTAATAGTCACAAGTGTATTTTTGCATGTGGGCTCTATGTGTGTGTCTCTTTGTTGGGTTTTGAGGGTCAAATAGTTTTGTTTCAAAACTATTTGAATATCACAAAAACAGTTTAAATATCTTTTTAAGTAGGCACTGGAACAGTTTAAGTACCATTGGAATTATCTGTTCCTTAAATAATTAATATAGTTCTTCTGTAGAACTGTCTGGACAGGGTTATTTTTGAGAAGATGAATAAATCTCCAACACCATTTTATATGTTCTCTATGATCATTTGTCTGCATATTATTTCTTTCTCTTCTGGAGTCAGTTTTGATAAATTATTTCTACCTAATAAAAATATTGATTTCTTTTAGTTTTCAAATTTGTTTATGTAAAGTTGAGCAAAGTACCTCTTACAGTGCTTATAATTGTCTCTTTATTTGTATTTGTTTTCCAATTGTCATTATTATTTTGTGTATTTCCACTCTCTTATTTTTGGATTAGGTTACCAAACCACTGATATATTCTTTTTACCCCCAAAGAATTGGCACTTGGATGTAGTGGTGCTATCTTTTTTCTCTTTTCTAATTTACTGGTGTCTAATTTTTCTCTTTATGATTCCTTCCTTTTGATTTTCTTTAGATTTCCCCCTCCCCCCTAATTTCTTAGGTTAAATACTTGGAGCATTTTAGCTCATCCTTTCTTAATCATAAATATGATATCAAAGGCTATGAATTTTTGTCTGAGTGCTCAAAGGCTATGAATCTTTCTCATAGAGCTAATATTCAGGATTTTCACTATTCTTATTTTCTAAACAGTTTCCAGTTTGGGGTTTAATTTCTTCTTGATCTAAGAGTTGTTTGAGAGTTCTAAATTTTACAGATAAAATTTTTTTATGTGTTTGGGTATTAGAATTAATTTTTAGTCTTACTGTGAGCAGAGACTATTGTCTCATTATTCCTACCTTTGTTTTCTTTTTGAACTAATATGTGATCAATTTTGTGAATCAACAGAAGTACTAGAAAAGAATGTATAGTCAGTATTTTTGATGATAGTCAATGTGATTATATGAGACTTAGCTCATTAGCTATGTTTTTAGGTGTTTTATATTATTATTTTTTATGTGGATGTCATGAACTTAGAGAAGTGAATTAAAATCTCCGACTACTAATATGTTTTTATTTGTTTCTTCTTTTATCTCCTATTACTTAGTACACAGATATGCATAGCTATGTTTTCATTAAGAGTTGTGGCTTTTGGGAGGCATCACACTAGCTGACTTCAAACTATACTACAAGGCTACAATAACCAAAACAGCATGGTACTGGTGCCAAAACAAATTTATAGACCAATGGAACAGAACAGAGGCCTCAGAAATAACGCCACATATCTACAATCATCTGATCTTGGACAAACCTGACAAAAACAGGCAATGGGTAAGAATTCCCTGTTTAACAAACGGTGTTGGGAAAACTGGCTAGCCGTATGCAGAAAACTGAAACTTGACCCCTTCCTTACACCTTATACAAAAATTAATTCAAGTTGCATTAAAGACTTAAATGTAAAACCTAAAACCATAAAAACCCTAGAAGAAAACCTAGGCAATACCATTCAGGATATAGGTATGGGCAAAGACTTCATGACTGAAACACCCAAAGCAATGGCAACAAAGGCCAAAAGTGACAAATGGGATCTAATTAAACTAAAGAGATTCTGCACAGCAAAAGAAACTATCATCAGAGTGAACAGGCAACCTACAGAATGGGAGAAGATTTGTGCAATCTATTCATCTGACAAAGGGCTAATATCTGGAATCTACAAGGAACTTAAACATATTTACAAGAAAAAAACAACCCCATCAAAAAGTGGAAGAAGGATATGAACAGACACTTCTCAAAAGAAGACATTTATGCGGTTAACAAACGTATGAAAAAAAGCTCAGCATCACTGATCATTAGAGAAATGCAAATCAAAACCACAATGAGATATCATTTCACACCAGTTAGAATGGCAATCATTTAAAAATCAGGAAACAACAGATGCTGGAGGGGATGTGGAGAAATAGGAATGCTTTTACACTGTTGGTGGGAGTGTAAATTAGCTCAACCATTGTGGAAGACAGTGTGGTGATTCCTCAAGGATCGAGAATCAAAAATACCATTTGACCCAGCAATCACATTACTGGGTATATAACCGAAGAATTGTTAATCATTCTACTATAAAGACACATGCACACATATGTTTATTGTGGCACTATTCACAATAGCAAAGACTTGGAACCAACCCAAATGCCCATCAATGATAGACTGGATAAAAAAAATCTGGTACATATACACCATGGAATGCTATGCAACCACAAAAAGGATGAGTTCCTGTCCTTTGCAGGGACATGGATGAAGTTGGAAACCATCATTCTCAGCAAACTAACACAGGAACAGAAAACCGAATACTACATGTTCTCACTCATAAGTGGGAGTTGAACAATGAGAACACATAGACACAGGGAGAGAATGTCACACACTGGGGCCTGTCGGGGGGTAAAGGGCTAGGGGAGGGATTAAAAAAAAAGAGTTGGCACTTTTGACATTATAAATTGTTCATCTTTGTATATCATCTTTTATTTTTAAATGGCTGAGAATACCATTGCATCACAACGTATTTAGTTACACTCTATTGTTAGACATTGAAGCTTACTCAATTTTTCTTTCACTTGAAGAAATCGTGTTAATTCAAAGAGGGCAAATTGGTGTTTCATCACTGTTTTGAGTTGCATTTCCCAATTAGTGTTAAGATTTAACACTTTATATTTGGCTATCATTTGCATTTATTTACTTATAAACTATTAATGTTTATAGTAGCTAATAGTTGGAAATAACCTAGATGTTCAACAACAGAAGGTTGGATAGATCAATTTCAGTATATTAGCATGATGGAATGATAGTAGTTATCATTTGTCATACATTATAGCATTTGATCTCTATAACAGTCCTGTAAGGTCATTACTATAACTTTTATTTGATTTGAAGGTTAACAAATTTTTACATATCAAGATACCTAAAATTGCTAGTGTGTCTAATTTCATTAGCTGTATTTTTTCTCTTGATGGCAACAAAAGGTAATTCTTACAATTGATTGCGTACTAGATTCAATAAAATGAGTATTTCCCCCGTTTCATAAATAATGATACTAAATCTCCTAGAAGCATATAGATTGAGCTGTTAAAATGATTCTCTCTGTGTGAGAAGATTATAATTAAATTTTGTTTTGTTTCCTTTTGCTTGTCTATATTGTATACTTTCTTCAATATGTACATGCAAGTTTCATAATAAGAAGTAGAATTGCTTTAAAAACATGAAAAATAAGATTTCCAGTTCACATTGTTCATCAAAATTAATTCCACATAGTTTACAAAATTAAATATAGCAAGCGAAGGAATTCTAGTTGTACTGAGATTGTGGCAGCGGTATAGTTTTTTAATTACACGAAAACTTTTCCTGAAAATCAATAGAACAGCAAAAGGAAAAAAAGTCCACAGGCAATCTCTTCAATAAAACTAAATGATGAAGATTCTCTGTGAACAACAATGTTAAGAGCAGATATGGCCAAACTCCTGGGAGTGCCAGGAAGTACTGGACAGGGTGGCAGCTATGAATCAGGAGCACCGGAAGTGAAGATGGACTGTTGAGAGGCACTCGAACCACCGAACCCCTACATCTCTAAAAATTTTACATACTCCATCCAGAGCAGGCTCTGGGCAAGCAAATCTCAGAATCACTGGCAATACTGGGATGTGGCACCCCCCAAAATGCCAGCTGGGAGTAAGTTCAAAAAAGGTGATGCTGAAGGATGAATTCTGTGAGGGGTTTAAGTCCTGAAGGATTTAATCCTTATCGACAAGACTCATTCCAGAAGTTTAATGCTGAAAGAAAACATCAGGAAAACAAATCCAATGGTGAAGGAAACCTAAGGGTTAGCGAGAGAAGAGGTTCAGAGAGTAGGAAGGAAGTCATTGAGAACAGATTTTGTCATATTGTAACAGCAAATTAAAATATATAAAGTCTAAAGCAGTCCTGTCCAAAAGAAATATGATGTGAGCTGCAAATGCAAGCCACAATTCTGTATTTTCTAGTAGTCATATTAACAAGTAAAAGCAAACATGCAAAATTAATTTTAATAATATATTTGATGTAATCTAGTATGCTCAAAATGATATCATTTCAACATGTAATGTATTCGTCTGTTTTCATGCTGCTGATAAAGACCTACCTGAGACTGGGAAGAAAAAGAGGTTTAATGGACTCACAGTTCCATGTGGCTGGGTAGGCCTCACAATCATGGGAGAAGGCAAAGACTTAGACCCAGGTGGTTCTACATACAAATTCAACTAAACTTCTAAGGAATATTTATTTTCTATTTTATTACAGTTTTTTTCAGAAAATATAAAAATTGAGATGTCTTCCCAGCTAATTTTGTGGAGCTAATACAATCCTGATTCCAAAGCTAGATGATGACCATGAAAATAAAGAAAACTGTAGCCCTATTATAAAGGTAGTTGCAAAAATTCTAAACAAAATGTTTGCTAACTGAATCCAGCAGTGTATTAAAAATAATACATCATATTCAAGGAATGCAAGGATAGTTCAACATCAGAAGATGTTTTCATTTAATTCAATATATTAATAGAAGGAGAAAAATAATATATGATAATGTCAATGCAAAAAAGCATTTGATAAAATTGAATACCTTTTATGATTACAAAAACTTATAAAACTTGGAGTAGAAAAAAATTAATTTAATAAAGTTTATATATCCCCAAGTAAATAATACATGTAACAGATAAACTCCAGACATATAGCTTTAAGACCTCAGTATCTCATAACTGATGTGGTTTAATATAGTATTACAGATTCCAGGAAATATTACAAGGAATAAAGGAAGATTGTGGAGTCTGATAAGAAAAGATGAGAACTGTCATTATTTGTAGATATGTAACCCATCTAGATGGGTACCAAAAAAACTTACAGACCAATTATTAGAATTATTATGAGAATTCAGCTAAGGTTGCCCAGGTACAAGATTAACCTACAGAAATCAATAGGATTTTCTACAGCAGCAATAACCAGCTAGAAAATGTAATTTTAAAATTCAGTAGAAAAAAGATGACAAATATAATATGTAATTGTAAGAAATTATAATAAAAGAAATTTTAAATGTAAGTGTAATAAAAATAAAATATCATCATAAAAGCAACGAATTACAAAGTATTTGAGAATTAAACCAAGAACATATTAGACCTCCATGAGTTGAACTTCAAATCTTCAGTAATTGATATCTCTTGGATAGGATGACTTAATACCATAATTAAGTAACTCTCCTAAGATTAATTCATAAATTCACTGCCATCCCAATAATAATTACGTTTGTATGTGTGTCTTTAAGAAAATTGGAAAATCTACTCTAAAAATTATGTGGAGTAATGGAAGTTCCATGAAGAACTAGGTCAACTTAAAAAACAAGAAGAATGAAGGGCAGATAACTTTCCCCACCAAATACTGAGAACTACTATAAAGCCATAGTAATTAAAAACTTTGGTGTTTTTAATTACACGACAATTTTTAATTACTATGAATAGACAAATTATATCAATAAAATAAAAATGGAGAACCCAAAGACCAAAGACTTACCTATGGGAACTTAATAGGGATAAAGGAGGATTGTTTTGCACCTAAAATAGGAAAAACTGGGTCAGTCTACCAAGAAAACTATAACTGGACCCCTGTTTTGCCTCACATACAATGGGGGGCTCTAGGTAGACTAAATATATAAATGTAAAAGTTAAAAATCATAGGGTTAATAGACACAAATGTGGAAAGATGTATTTGGGCTTAGGAAAGGGAAGGAGGCCTGTTTAACAAAACTTCAAAGCACAAGCCACAGTGCACAAATTTGCTGAATTTGATTATATCAAAATTAAGAAATTGTATTTAACACAAAAAGAATGTGGACCAATTAAGAGTCAGATGATAGAGTTAATATTTTTTTAAGTCCAAATTGTCAAGGGATTAACACCTAGAATATGCAAGGAACTCTGCAAAGCAACAAAAAGAGGACATCAACTCCAGTAGAATAATGGGCAAATGGTATGACAGGCAATTTACAGAAAAGGAAACCCCCAAAGCTAATAAGCACATGAAGTGATGCTCAAACTCATTAGTAGTCAGAGAAATGCAAATTAAAACGAGATATCACTTTACACCTTAGACTGGCAAAAACTAGAAAGCTGGGTAATACCAATTAATAGCAGAAATGAGGAAGATAGGATTCCTCACACATGGCTGATGGGAGTGATTCCACACTACTTATGCAAATTAAGTGCATAGGTACCGTAGGACTCAAAGAAATTCTAACACAGCTGCACACTGGGAAATCTACAAGGATTTCTATTGCAGATTTGTGGGAGGAGGACAGACAGTAGCCATCTGAGTTGGCCCCCACTATTATCATGAAGCAAAGGATCACATATGTACACATAGCAACATGGATAGATCTTAAAAACACAGTGCCAACTGAAAAGCAATTAGTAAGAGAATGGCAACGTTATATAATATTTACACTAATTATAAATACATGCACACCTTCTGGTGTGCCTGTGTCTTCCCAAGACCTCCAATGAGCTAGCACTTTTTGCTTGTCTATATCAGCATGTAACAGATCAATGTGATGTTCTTTGCAATCTGGAGACAGTCTGTATCTCCTTGGACAATTTTATGATGGGATGGACGAGTTAACATAACCCCTGGGCAAAACTACAAAACTACAAATAACTATTGAAATCTGTTTCAGATCCTCTTTTTGATTGGAATAGAAAAGAATGCGTTCATGAGATGAACGGCCCCACAGCATGCACCTGAGGCTTTATTAATCCGCTCTAGCAATGATACCGTGCCCAACCTGGCAGCTGCAGTGAGGGCCACAGTGATTGATAGATGGAATGAGTTTCCCTTGGGCAAGAGGGGGTACCTCAGAGATGGGTAGGGGAAGCTCTTCTGTTCAGCCTGGTGGGAAGCAAAGAGAGTGTAGTATGGGCACAGATCCTATAGTTAAGACGTTTGGCAGCTGTGAGCTGAGGGAGTATGCATTAGATAGCTTCTCTTTGTGAAGAACTTCATCATCGCTTATCAGAGTTTATTATTCTTTGGGGATATTTTTTTCCCAAATAATTAACTCTTTCATTCTTTCTGTTAGAGACAAGGTCTTGCTCTGTCACCCAGGCTGGAATGCAGTGGTGTGATCATGGTTTACTGCAGCCTCAAACTCCCGAGCTCAGAGATCGTCCCACCTCAGCCTTCTGAACAGTTAGGACTGCAGGTATGTGCCACCATGCCTTGCTAATTTTCTTTCTTTTCTTTTTCTTTCTTTTTTATTTGGTACTGATGGGGGTCTCACTATATTGCCCAGGCTGGTCTCAAATTCCTGGCCTTAAGTGATCCTCCTGCCTTGATCTCCCAAAGCACTGGGATTACAGGCATGAGTCACCATATCCAGCCAACTATTTCTTAAAGATGTCATTTTTTGAAGGCAAACCTACATTCCATCCTGTGGAGACGCCCAATCCACTTGACCAACTCCCCCCTTTTTGGGATGTGGGTACCACCTGGTGCGGCTGAAGCTCTGCCCCCATCCTTGGGAGGCCTACCTCTCTTTCAGCACCTCCTTCTTGATGAGAACCTGAATGAACAGACTCTCCCTGCCCTGGGGTCTGGCTTCAAAGAGATTTTTGAGGGCAGCCCTACCTATGTAAACCCCACCTCCCTCCCATCCACCCAAGACAAGTCCACTGGCAGGGGGCTGGCCCCCTTGCACTGTCCCTTCAGAGCACTTCTCACACAGACACAGGCACATACACACCCCTCCACGGATACACGCATACACTCCTCAGGCACATACACTACAAAAAGTCACATAAATGCACACACACATATGCAAACATATTGCAGATACTTATTTAGATTCTCCTTTTTTTTTTTTTTGAGAAGAAGTCTCACTTTGTAGCCTAGGCTGGAGTGCAGTGGAGTGATCTTGGCTCACTGCAACCTACACCTCCTGGGTTCAAGTGATTCTCCTGCCTCAGCATCTTGAGTATCTGGGATTACAGGTGCCCGCCACCATGCCCAGCTAATTTTTGTATTTTTGGTAGAGATGGGTTTTACCATGTTGGACAGGCTGGTCTCAACCTCCTGACCTCAAGTCATCCGCCCTCGTCAGCCTCCCAAATTGCTGAGATTTCAGGTGTGAGCCACCATCCCTGGCCTAAATACTTCTTAAAGACAAAAATGTCTATCAGTAGATACATACATGTCGGGGACCGGCACGTCTGCCAGGAGGCTCCCGGCCTGCAGGCGGCCTCACCCCAACTCGGAGATGTTCACAACCTGGAGGAGAGAGTGCGCGGAAGAGAAGGCAGACAGACAGACAGACAGACAGTGGGGTCTGGAGGACTACCCTGGCGATGCTCGTAACATGCCAGAGTAGCAGGTTTATTGTGTGTATAAGTCTGATTATATACCTTTTAGTTCTTCATTGATGACACAAGTTACATTAAACAGGAAATACAGGAATACGGGAACAAAGGAACAAAAGGTTTACAGAGACAGGAATTACCATATCAGGCCCGCTTGGGGTAAACAGAGCCTTAAAATGTTTACAGAGACAGGAATTGCCATATCAGGCCTGCACAATGACTCATGAAACCGCCATGGCACGCCCTGTTCTTCGTGTCAGTAGCCAAAATATTTTGCAGAAGTTATGCATCAACACTTCATCCCTTCCCTCAGTTCAACAGCCTCCAGGTGAGAGGTGAAACATGTATGGGCTCAAGCTCAAAATGGCCATGGTACAGTTAAGCACCGTGAACGGGAGCGATCCCCACAGGTATTATTATGAAAATAGCTGTGGCCTCTCAAACCACCTGAAAAGATCTTAAGACTTCCCAGAGTAGTGTATACTACACTTTGAAAACAGATGCTTTAGAGGAATGAAAATGAGGGTCTCTTTCAGTCTTTCATAAAGGAATCTAGAAAAGAGGGTATGCTCTGTGGGAAGAAACAGAGATGAACTTTCACATATGTGGGAACAGGCTGCTTCCGTATCCATGCAGATACTCTGTTTTCTAGCCAGGCCTTGGGCCTGAGAACTAGCAAATGTTCTGGTAAGATTTCAGTGAGGAGCCTGAGGCATTACTTTGATAGAAACTGTGGGAAGTGCAGGGTGTAGCGGCTCATGCCTATCATGCCAGCACTTTGGGAGGCTGAGACAGGCAGATCGCTTGAACCCAGGAGTTGGAGACCAGCATGGCCAACATGACAAAACTCCATTTCTACGAAAAAAAATTTTTAATTAGCCTGGTATGGTGGCACATGCCCATAGTCCCAGCTACTCTGGAGGCTGAGGTGGGAGGATCCCTTGAGCCAGGAGTTGGAAGCTGCAGTGAACTGGGATCACACCACTGCACTCTAGCCTGAGCAACAGAGTAAGACTCTGTCTTGAAAAGAAAAGAAAACTGTGAGAAGGTGTTCTCACTTCATTAGATCTTCTTATATTTATAAGTCTAAAAGTTACAGTGTAGTTTGTGTGAATGGAAAGCAAAAAAGTATTACACAAGGTGGAATTTATACATCTACCCAGGAAACATAGAGCCCTCAATCTCTCTCTCTCTTTCTCCCTCTCTCTTCTTTTTAACATAAAATTTTCATTTGACTGGAACATTAAGATCACCAGAAATGGTCTTAAGTAAATTAAAAGGTAATTTATTTTATATTTGGAATTGGTGAAATTATGTACCTTGACATAGAATACCCAATCCTTTTAACTGTGCACAGTACCACTATAGCCTCTTGTTTTTAGTTTTGTTTAAGATTGGGTTTCTCAACCTAGGCACTATTGAGATTTTAGGCCAGATAATTCTTTGTTGTAGAGGCTGTTATTGTAGAATATATAACATCAGCAATGACAGTAGCACTCCCTGAGGTGCCAGTACCACCCAATCCTGTGAGTTGTGACAACCAACAAATATGTCAAGACATTGCCAGATATCCTCTCGTGGGTGGGGTGGCAGGCACAAAATGCAGGTTGAAAACCCCTGCTTTAGGTGATCTGGACTGTTTTCTGTTTGGCATATGTCTCTGACTCTTAAAAGACTGATAGAAAATGTGACAACCACATGACATAAAGTGTCCATAAGCCCCTCTCTGGCCGCATCTTTACTTTGTCCTTCTTTCTGTCATTCCTATTGAACCTACTCATGTTTACACTTATTCTCCGTGCTTATTTTTGTTGTTAAGCAGGTAAGAACATCAAACTATTTTCTCTTAAACCAGATATTTAAGAGATTTGCAAAAATATAAAACAATGCCGTTTATCTTCCTATATGTTTTTGGGTGGAAAATATTTACAGTAACAGGTAATTACTGTTTAAAATGAATTAATATTTTTAAAGTTTCTCAGTTTTAATTTCTAATGTCGTAAATATCAATAGCTATAGCTCATGTGGACACAAGTTCTTCAGGGTCATCAATAATTTTTAAGAACATAAAAGGGTCTAAGACCAAAAAGTTTGAGACCCACTGATCTGCGAGATTGCATATACATACATTTTCTCTAGGACCTGGCATATAAGCACCCAAATCAATAGTAACAGGTAATTTGCAGTAGGCACATAGGAAGCTAAGATTGAAGAGATAGTTGAGGGCTAGATTATGAATAATCGGTCTTTCATTTCATTCATTTCATTTCAATCTTTTAAAATTGTGGTAAAATACACATAACGTAAAATTTCCCATTAGTGACATTTAGCACATTCATGGTGTTGTGCAACCATTGCCACAGTCTGTTCCAGAACATTTCCATGTCTCCATGCTGTTTACGCTGGCTTTTCACCCAGTCTGTTCTCTCCTGCCTTCACTTATTTTCAGGGAAGACTTGTATAATTGGTCAGTTCATACATGTCCTTGTCGCTATTTTGAAGGCTTTGACTGCTGTTCTTCAACCCTGAGTATCTTTTTCTTTTTCCTCTGGGGCAAATGAACATTGCTATGGATTATTCAAACTAAACAGCAAACTGTGCTTAACAGGACCCATGAAAACCATCAGTGCCTTGCCTCAGCTAGGTCTTCCTCCCACCTAGCAGTATTCTATTTAACTTATCCTTTTGGTTCCTATATCATTGTTCTCTGGGTGAACAGTTTTTCATCCTACAAGTTTTGTGTATTGTTCTTAACCTTCAGTGACCACCTTTCCCCTAGTCCAGCAGGATCCAGAACAGCGACAAGAACTCCCTCAGCTTCCTTCTTCTCAGCCTCCTGTTGTTTCTCTCTGGGCTCCCGTTTCCTTCATACATAATCTGGATCTCTGTCTGGGCTCTTGATTGCCTCGTTTGGAGCCCAGTTCCATGGGCCTTCCCTCTTCCATGGCTGCCTTTCCCAAGTCTATTCTACTCTGTCTGTTCTTGAAGACATCCTCATGTCTCCCTTAACCTGAGGGACTTCCTTAGTAGTCAAGCAGCTATCTTGTTCTGCCCTGTACTGCCAAGCATATTTAAAGAGTCTATACTTATTTTCTCTACTCATTTCTTCTTGCAGCATGACTTCTACTCCCCACATACTGTGGACATTTCCCACCCAGAAGTCCTTAAGCCCTGTGCAGCCCCACTTCCCCACATCACTGCAGTTTTATTTTTTTTATTTTATTTCTTTATACCAGCCATACCATTAGCACACAACACTGCAGTTTTTGACTCTGATTACATTGTCTTTTAAGTTCCTGTCCTGGCTTTGGAAACACTGTACTCCCTTGGCCTGCTGACCTCCTTCATGGTCCTTTCCTGCTTACTTACACTGCCTTCTGCCTCAGATTGTAGATGTTCTCTTAAAGCTGTTTTTGACTCTATTAAGAGAGGGACCTTAAAATGTACCAAATAATGAGTAATCCTTTTTAAAAAAAAATTAACAAACTGTGATTCTTGCCTATGAAGTCATACTAAGAACTCTGGCCCTCATAGTTCCCAGAGAGAAATTGCAGCAGTAGAAGACTTTTTGCTAACTTTCTGTGAGAAGGCTCTCTGACCAGGAACTTTGCTTGTTTCTATTTACTGTTTCACACAGAGAATAATAAGGGAGTTGGCCCTTCACGCCTCAGGTGAGGTGAGACAGTTATGATTGGAAGTTACTACATGTGCCTCAGATGGAAAATGAGTTATAGTTGGATATCACCAAAGGTCTATACTTTCTGCCCCTTCTGCTCCGGAAGAGGAGATAAAAAGGGTTAAGAACGCATAGTTTCTTAGAACTCACCATCCAGTCATGGCTAAGAGTGTCTCCCCCTTTATCCAAGTGAGCTGCACCAACTAAGGGGGCACGATTGCCTGGCCACCAGAATTTCACCACCTTTGCAGAAAGCTGAAAACTATGTGGTGGTTTCTGCACACTGCTTAGCATGGCATCGAAAAAGGGAATACAAGAACAGCAAAGGGCCCTTTGATTATGTCAGTGTTCTAACACTTCCGCCTTATCATGAATCTTGAAGTACGGCTTGGCCCCAAGAGAGGAGTTGTTGCTGTTTTCAGCAGTTCCTAAAGCAGTTCTATGTCACTCTGTCCTTGCTCTCTGTGTGGGCTCATCATCTCCCCCACTGCAGCAGACCATCAGCTCCCACGCCTAGAGCTCCAGACCTGCTTTCCTCTCATTTGAGGGGCCTCCTGAATATCTCCACGTGGTCATCCTATGGTACTAGACACCCAATATACCCAGTGCTGATTCCATTATCTTCCCCAGAAATCCCAAACCAGTTCCCCTTTGTGATTCTCTAAGTGTAGTGCACAATATCACCTGGATTGTCATGCTGATCTCTGACTCTCGGTCTAGGCTACTGCTAGCATATCCAATGTATGGTTTATACCTGGCAGATGAATGGCAAAAAGGTGCCCCCTCTGGGCAGCTGAATTATAAAAGGTCTTTCTTTCCTCCAGGTTTAACTTTGATCCCAGGCCAAGGGCTCAGCCAGCACAGCAAGGGCTGGACCCTAGCCACTCTCAAGCACTTAGCCAGGCCTTTATGCAGGGCTCAAAGTCCACAGCTGTACTCACCGTCCAACCAGTCTGTCTGTCTCCTCCATTCTAGGCTCTACTGGCAGGTTAGTTGGCCCCAAGGTCAGTTCTGATCTCCCTTTGTTCCTGAAAAACAAACAAACAAAACCCCCCACTGTATCCCGAAAAAAGCCTGAACTCCTTAACCTGTTGCCAAGGCAGAAAAAAGCCTAAACGGCCTCGCCTGCCACTTATGTCACTCATGTGACTTCTTTCTCCTTCCCCTTTTTTTGTTGTTCCTTGAAATTTCTTTCTTCTGTTATATAATAGATTCTGCCTTCTTTTATATTCCTAAGCTTATTTCCCTTTTGAAACTTAAACCTCTGAAGGTAGACACACAGTATGTTAGTATCTTTTTGCCCTCTCACAACCTAGCGAGGTATGTTGCATGTCACAAGTCTTGCATTCAGTATGTCAAATATCTGACATTCCATTCTTCCTAGTGTGGATTTTCTCTCATGAGAGTTGCACACTTTTTGCCGTCCATATACAACACAGCCTTTAGGATCACGCTGCTGCTACTTTCTGTACAACTTGGGAAAGTCCTTCAGTCTCTCCAAGCCTCAGTTTCTTGCTGTTAAGGGGGATAAAGAATCATACCTATCACAGAGTGTTACCATAACAATTAAATGAGTTAATTCCTGACATGTAATACACTGCACTTGAATGATAGCTACTATCCTAATAATAATAATGTTGTTGGCCGGGCACAGTGGCTCAAGCCTGTAATCCCAGCACTTTGGGAGGCCATGGTGGGCAGATTGCGTGAGTTCAGGAGTTTGCAACCAGCCTGGACAACACGGTGAAACCCCATCTTTACTAAAATACAAAAACTTAGCCGAGCATGGCGGCGTGTGCCTGTAGTCCCAGCTACTCGGGAGGCTGAGGCAGGAGAATTGTTTGAACCCGGGAGGCGGAGGTTGCAGTCAGCAGAGATCACACCATTGCACTCCAGCCTGGGTGACAGAGTGAGACTCTGTCTCAAAAAAATAAATAAATAAATAATGTTGTTATCATCTAGTTATCAAATGCAGGTGATAAGTCAAAGGTGTATGTTAGACTGTAAGTCTGTGTCTGACTACCTAGACCTGTTTATTTTTTAAAACTAAATCATTCTTTTTCATTGTGACTAAATACTCCCAGGCTTAATAAAGTTGAGTATGTCCAGCTATTTCATACTGAAGTTATTAATTTCCATGTATGCATTTAAATGCTAAGCTTATGTGTCCCCTGTTGGGTTGTGTTTATTATATCTGGTAAATCTTTATTTCTTTCTGCAGATATGGTGTTGGTCCTGCCACAATGGAAGTGCCCTTTTGAAAATGTCAGCACTGCCCAAAGAACAGGATGATGGCATTTTACAAATCCAAAAGAGCTTCTTAGATAGGTCAGTACTAGTAGTTCTACGTTTTGTTCTTATTCAGTTTGTGTTTTCCAAGAAGCAGGGAATAGCTCTTAGTAGTATGTGTATTTCTGTTTACCTACTGGTAGCTTAGTGCTAGGGAAATACAACTTATAGTGATTGTTTTGAGTTAATTTGAAAGGAGTCAGTATTTCTTAATAATTAAGAATGTCACCTGCATTGTTTTTAGAGGTGCATGCTAAAGTCTTCAGCGGGGAGGTGACATGATGTCTGTAATGTTAACAGCTGTCAAATTTAGGTCTTGGTACATGTTACTGTACTATTCTACTTTCTGCATGTTTCAAATTTTTTAAAAAGTGGATGAATTTAAAATTAAAAGAAAAAAGGAATAGACTCAGAGTCACATTGCCTTGGTCCAAATCATGGCTCTGTCAGTTTATAAATTGTATAATGGCCAGGCAGTTTTACTCTGTGCACCTCCATTTCCACACCTGTTGACTGGGAACAGGAGTCCCAGACAATCGCCTGGTAGGTGAAGTTTAACTTGAGAATGCCTACCAAGCCCTTAACACAGATCATGGCAAATTGTAGATCCTCAGGCAAAATTTGTGTTTGCTCTTCTAATCTCGTATTCCTTTTTGGTACCTAGAATTTACAAGACCATCCACAGGCCACCCTATGAAATTGTTAAAACTGAAGACCTGTCAAGCAACTTCCTATCCCTGCAGGAAATCCAGACTGCATACTCTAAGTTTAAACAGCTGTTTCTGATAGGTGAGAAGAATACTGAGTAAAAACTTTGTGTCAGATGGGGAAATTCATGCCATGCAGATCAGGTGAAAGTTGTTGCCTTTTTTCTGGGTTCCTTACCGTAGTACGCAGAGCCCAGGGTTGCGATGTCATGGAGCCGGGGGTCTGGCTGCCATCACTACACTTCCCTCTCCATCTCTCTCCAGTCTTCCCCCCTGCCTCCTTATTGTGGCAGTGATCACACAGCCACCTTTCTCTTCTCCCCTTTCCTCAACATACCAGTTGTCCAGTGGTGAGCGTTTTGATTTCTTCCTTTAAAAGTTTTTGAACTATGTAGTATTTATATTCATTGACTTGTGGTGATTTATAAAGTGAATTACGTTCATTTTCTTGAGTAGACTTTTTCCCAAAGTGGAAATAATTTGTTTTTCCCATGATTGGGAATATACAGTTTCTAACAATATTAAAAGTTTTGTCAGAAATGTACAAAGTAGAAAATGAAACATGCCAGTCCCAGCTACCCCCATTTTCCTGCCCAGGCTGCCTACTGGTGGTTCATGTTTAACTCTGCTCAGTCACTCATTGATTCTCTTCGATCTGGAATGAGTCTTTATGCTCCGAGATTTGTCATGCCTATATGTAACTTTTCCTCACTTGGACATTTTTTTTTTTGAGACAGGGTCTCATCTCTGTCATCCAGACTGGAGTGCAGTGACACGATCACAACTCACTGCAACCTTAAAACTCCCAGGTTCAAGTGATCCTCCCACCTCTGCCTCCCAAGTAGCTGGGATTACAGGCACATGTCCCCTTACCTGGCTAATTTTTGTATTTTTTTGTACAGACAGAGTCCCATGATATTGCCCAGACTGATCTTGAACTCTAAGGCTTAAGCGATCCTCCCACTTTGGCCTCGCAAAGTGCTGGGATTATAGGTGTGAGTCACTGCCTGGACTAACCTGGACTTTTTAGCCTAGCAAATTCTTAACTATTTTAGGGTTCATTCAGTGACATTTATTGAGTTTCCATTGTACAAGGGGTCTTCAGAAAGTTCATGGAAAATGTATATTATACAAAAACTATGCATGAATTTCAAAACTTTTTTACCTCATACTAACTTATACCTGAGCAGGATCTGGTTTGAAGAGCTAAGAAGCATAAGATATTAGTTTGAAAACAGCTCCTATCAGAGCAACGCGAATTCTGCTAAAATTGAAGCAAAAACATATATTGAATTTATGGTGAAGCTTGGATGGAGGAATGGTGAAATTATTGATGCTTCACAAGAGTTTATGGGGACAATGCCCCAAAGAAATCAGCAGTTTACAAATGGACAACTCATTTTTAAGAAGGAGCAGATGATGTCGAAGATGAAGCCTGCAGCGGCAAACTGTCCACATTAGTTTGCAAGGAAAAAATTAATCTTTTTTCTGCCTTAATTGAAGAGGACTGACAGCAGAAGAAACAATAGTCAATTCCATAGACATCTCAGATGGTTCAGCTTACACAATTCTGACTGAAAAGTTAAAGTCAAGCAAACCTACTCGCCGGATGCAGTGGCTCATGCCTGTAATCCTAGCACTTTGGGAGGCTGAGACAGGCGAATCACTTGAGTTTAGGAATTTGAGACCAGCCTGGCCAACATGGTGAAACCCCATCTCTACTGAAAATACAAAAATTAGCCGGGCATGGTGGCAGGTGCCTGTAATCCCAGCTACTCCACGGGGCTGAGGCAAGAGAGGGAATCCAGGAGGCAAGGGTTGCAGTGAGCCAAGATCATGCCATTGCACTCCAGCCTGGGTGACAAGAGTGAAACTCCATCTCAAAAAATAAGTACAGTGTGTGTGTGTGTGTGTGTGTGTGTGTGTGTGTGTGTGTATCCTTAAAGGGAACCTTTTTTTTTTCCAATTAATAATGTAAAATAGACTGCAATGACGTGGTTAAATTCCCAGGACCCTCAGTTCTTTAGGAGTGAACTAAATGGCTGGTATCATCTCTTATGAGAGTGTCTTAAATTTGATGGAGCTTATGTTGAGAAATAAAGTTTATATTTTTTATTTTCATCTTTTGATTCCATGTTTTCACATACTTTTAAAGTCCCTTGTATATACTAAATATGCTGGCATTGGTGATAAAGAGGAATGTAACACCAAGAGCTTACACCCTTCCAGGCGAAACAGCAATGTATGACTCCAACTCAAACTAAAACATTACAATACATGCTTACTGTTTAATAAAGGACACTCGTTCCAGTCACTCAGGACTTCCAGGGATATCTGCCTTTTCTTGATTTGAGTTTGCAACTTTTTTTTTCATTTTTTAGAAACAGGGTCTTGCTGTGTTGCCAAGGATGGGGTGCAGTGGCACCATCATAGCTCACTGCAACCTCAAACTCCTGGCCTCAAGTGATCTTCCTGCCTCAGCCTCCCTAAGTGCTGGGATTATAGGCATGAGCCACAGCACCCAGCCTGAGTTTGCAACTTTTAAATATATTGGATTTCTGTAAGATTTAAGGTTCTCTGTTTTATAAGGCATGTAGGGAGGAGTCATGTCATGGTATACTGGGTGTAGGAACTTGTGCATTGAGATTCCAGTGAAAATCAAGTCTGACCCTTAGGCTTTCATGGCATCAGGATATAGCAGCCTGGATGTCAGCTGTTTCTGCCTAAAGCATGTTACTCTCTGTCGACTTATGGGATGAACCATGGCTTTGTGTATGCATTGTAGGAACTTCTTATTTCAGCAATAAAGATCTCTTTTTGATTACCACAACCTTCTAGAGACCTACAGCTCAAAAACCATTTCAGCTAAAGTTTTGAAATGGCCCTAAAATCCTGTGCCTGGATGCTGCAGTTTGAGTCAGAACTGTTAATCCGAATGATACAGTTGAGTAGCACAGGATTTCTGTGGCAAGTATTTCAGTGAACAATGACCTGACGTCTTTACTCCTTTTTCTTTTATCAGATAACAGTACTGAATTTTGGGACACAGATATAAAATGGTTTTCTCTGTTGGAAAGTAGCAGCTGGCTTGACATAATCAGGTATTTCAAACCATTGTTTTACTCATGAATTTTACAGTTGTCTAACTCAGGGTAGTAGATCAAACTGACAAATAATGTAATTGTTTGATATTTCACAGTTAAATATTCTTAGACACATGTTCTCTTCAGGGCTCAGCTAGATTTTACATTTGCTACTTATTTCTGTGCACATTTGATAGGAATTTATGAACATGCCACCTGGTTACAAGGAGATGTACTCTACAGACAAGGCATTGAAATACCACAGAAAGAGTGTGACAACCCAGAATTATTGCTGAGGCAGCAGTGCTGGCCTCCAGGGAGGAAATTGGGGGTGAGAACAGGAGTGATACTGACTTTTCACTGAATACCTTTTTGAATCTTGTGTCTTATACATATATTATCTGTGTTTTTAAAAACAATGATTAGGCCAGGTGCAGTGGCTCACACCTGTAATCCCAGCACTTTGGGTGACTGAGGCAGGCAGATCACCTGAGGTCGGGAGTTCGAGACCAGCCTGACCAACATCTCTACTAAAAATACAAAAAATTAGCCGGGCATGGTGATGCATGCCTGTAATCCCAGCTGCTCAGGCTGAGGCAGGAGAATCGCTTGAACCTGGGAGGTGGAGATTGTGGTGAGCTGAGATCGCACCACTGCACTCCAGCCTGGGCAACAAGAGTGAAACTCCATCTCAAAGGAAAAAAAAAAAAACAAAAAAAACATGATTAGGCCAGGTGTGGTGGCTCATGCCTATAATCTCAGCACTTTGGGAGGCCGAGGCAGGTAAATCACAAGGTCAGGAGATCAAGACCATCCTGGCTAACACGGTGAAACCCCATCTCTACTAAAAATACAAAAAATTAGCCGGGTGTGGTGGCACATGCCTATAGTCCCAGCTACTCTGGGGGCTGAGGCAGGAGAATCATTTGAACCCGGGAGGCAGAGGTTGCAGTGAGCTAAGATTGTGCCACTGCACTCCAGCTTGGGTGACAGAGCAAGGCTCCATCTCAAAACAGAAACAAAAACAAAAGCAAAAAAAAACATGATTAATTTCAGTTAGTTATTTTTGGTTTGGGAGTTAGGTTGAGAGTTCCAGACAACAGAGTTATATATTGCCTTTCCTAATTTCTATTTTAAGTAGCTCTTCTCTGTTGCCGTTAAATAGAGAAGATAGCAGAGAAAAGTGCAAAACAGAAATGATCAGGGTGAGAGAATAGCTCTCACACTAGGCTACATTTCAACAGGAAGAGCAGTGCTTCCTACTGCCTCACACGTATTCTCTCTCCATTCTGCAGTGAGTATTGTGGAAAGGAGTCGTGGTCCTCCGGACACTTAACTGCTTCAGATATCCTGCTACATGTCTCATAATTTGAATTTATAATGGCAGACAGTGATAAATGTTATAAACGCAAAGACCCTTCTTTGTGTGGGGTGGGCAGAGAAGGGTGAGCATATCTAGCCAGATGAAGAGTCGGGGTGTGGGAAGGGAGGGTGGCTGGGCGGCAGGAGAAGACACTTCTGAGGCAGAGGACACCGTATGTGAAGGCTCCTAGTTATACGTTAGAGACAAGTCAAAGCTGGGAATAGTGGCAACAGTCGCAAAGGGAATAACGTGTAGAGAGAGACAAAAAGGATTTCTGAGCATATTTGAGCTTTTTAGCCACAGTGATACATTCAGCAGGTTACCTTAAATAAAGCAATCTGGACGTGTCTCACATTCTCCAGATATGGATTTCTGTGAGTCTTGCTCACCAACACACTCAGGCATGAGTTTTTTAATAAGAATGTCTAGTTTAGAAATCACCTAGTGCCAGGTGCGGTGGCCACACCTGTAATCCCAGCACTTTGGGAGGCCAAGGCAGGCAGATCACCTGAGGCTGGGAGATCGAGACCATCTTGGCTAACACGGTGAAACTCTGTTTCTACTAAAAATACAAAAAATTAGCCAGGCGTGGTGGCACATGCCTGTAATTCCAGCTACTTGGGAGGCTGAGGCAGGAGAATAGGTTGAACCCAGGAAGCGGAGGTTGAGATGAGCCAAGATCACACCATTGCACTCCAGCCTGGGCAACAAGAGCAAAACTTCATCTCAAAAAAAAGGAAATCAGTTAGGAGCATTTTCACATCAATTTTAGGATTCCCTTCTGAAATTTTTCAATTTCTAATGGGCAGGAGTTTATCCTGGTATCTAAATAATGTAAATGGTAATTAGTTTCTTTTCTGGAGGATTTTAGTGTGGAAAAAAAATAAGAGAGAAGACTGAAGATCAAGTTAGACTATCTCTAAACTACTTATTGTTTATGTTCCAAGCTCATGAACTAATGCCCCTTTTCCTTGTCTCTTTCCTATTTAGACGTTGCCTGAAGAAAGCAATAGAGATTACAGAATGTATGGAAGCACAAAACATGAATGTTCTTCTTTTAGGTAATATATATAAAACACAAGGGATGATTTCTATTTTTCTTCACTTGAGATTCAATTTTTGTATATGTAGCTTTGTGTATTTGGAAACAAAAGGAGTGAGATAGTGTAGAAGTCCTTCTATTCCTTTCTTACTAACCTTGGAATCCTTTGCCTTGGATTTCAGTATTGGAGTTTAAAACAAAACTCTTTCACTTCAAACTTGGCAGACCTATTCACAGTCCAAGAAGGAATTGTTTGGTATCTTTACCAAAGCTCACATTTGTTAATGTTTTGGATTTTGTTTTGTATTAACTGAGCTTGGTTAAAGTTAAAATCTTATCATAATCCTTCTTATATAGAGAGTTCCGTGGATGACTTAGTTGTTATTTTTATATCTTTGTGTTTAACAACTTTATACAGTTACCATAGAAACTTGGTGGCCTGTGATTTCCTTTTCCTCAGTGGGCTTAACTTGCCATACATGATGCAAACATTCAGATCAGGCGAAAGCAAGTATAAACCACCATGCAACAAAGATTGGTGCTGTAACTAGTTAGATCTAAGCTAAAACTTTACCTGCTGTTTAGAAATATTTTGTTTCGTATAGCCCCACACTATAAATTAAGTAGATTATCTCATGCTTGATACCCCCAAGCTTTTCTCATTCCCTGAGACTCTCTGTAACTGTTGGCCCTAGGTTCTAAGGGCAGCCTGGAATGTGTGTCTTTCTGTGGCTTCTGTCCATCTGATACTGGCTGACTGACTTAGATTTGAATACATTTATTGAGCCCCTGCCATGTGCAGGGCTCTGTTCTTCTGCATTCTAGACGTTTACAACCTAATGAGAGAGTTGCCTTAAGTATGCCGTTGAAAAAGATCTAACCGGCAATGACAGAAAAGAGCATTATTTGAGTATTGAGCAACTTGTGAAAAGGAGGAGGGATAAAGATTGGAGGTCTAAGGGGTAGAAGGACTCAGGGCCAAAACGCATTAATCATAGAGTTGTATAAAGTGAAATCTGAATCTTTGACTGATGGAACTGAGACGTCCTTCACTCCTAGGTGGACTACTGAATTGTCTCACCTCTGAAATCTCTTTTAGCCCCTCATCCCATTACTCTTAGGAGTATCATTAACACCCTTCAGATCCAAGAAGAAAATATTCCTTAAAAATGAAACTTGTGGCTGGGCACAGTGGCTCATGCCTGTAATCCCAAAACTTTGGGAGGCCGAGGCATGCAGATCACTTGGGCCAGGAGTTTGAGACTAGCCTAGCCAACATGACGAAACCCCATCTGTACTAAATTAGCCAGGCATGGTGCTGTGTGCATATAGTCCTGGCTTCTCGGGAGACTGAGGCACAAGAATTGCTTTAACCTGGGAGGCAGAGGTTGCAGTGAGTTGAGATTGTGCCACTGCACTCCAGCCTGGGTGACAGAAAAAAAAAAAACTCGTTTTGAAAACTGATAATACTAGGAGACAAAAATAAAAATCTGTTTGTCTGTAAATCATGTCATCCTATAGCTGAGGCTTGTTTCCTGGAGGGAAAAGTGTAAGCTTGGACCCAAAGTACTCTGTGATTATAGGAGTCAAAATGAAAGAGTTATCACAGTATGAGCACCTCCTAGTTACAATTCATTCTTAAGTTTCTCTAATGCCAATAATAACTAGCACCATCCTCCTCGTGGGCATTTTTAAAAAAACAACTTGAGTCGCATCTACTTTTGTAAAAGGGAAACTGGGGATATAGACTCTGACTTTTAGGATCTTAAAACTCTAAGGGATAAAGATGTGCAGTTCTTTTGCTCTAGGTCATGAATGTTAAACAAGTATGTGAGTGGACTTTTCATCAGTTGGGGAAAGTGCATGAAAAGTGGGCATGTGGAAGTAGACCATGGAGAATTTGTCTCCTACACTAGGCAGAGAAGCAGGTACCTCTGTGCTCCTCAAACAGAGGAGGACAGAGCCTTAGAGCTGAAAATAGAAGTAAATTTGCTACAGTCAAGAAATATTAAACTTTTTCCAAAGTAGAGTTAGTGGAGGACTTAGGAGTGGAGGAAGGGAGGTCTGAGGTGAGTTTGAGAAGCAGCTGAGCCGTGAAGCAGTGAGTTCAGTGACGGAGGCTTCCACACCCCAGGAAGGAAGGGCTTTAGTCTTGGCCTGCGGAGGCTGGCAAGTCATCATTATGTAAATGATTCTGCTGTCTCTGTAGGTGTGGCACACCTAGACCCCCACATGCTGAAAGTAGCTTTGCAATGCTGCATTTATGTATTCAGTATGCAAATACATATTTAGTCCCAGTGTATGTTGGAACCTGTACTAGACATGCTAGAGCAGTTCATCTCAGTCTGGAAACATAACCCTTTGTCACTGGCCCTTGCATTTAGGGAATAAGAGCATGACCATTAATAGTAGACCTTGGTGTTGGGAATCCTACTTTTAACTGTGCAAGTGAGAGCATTCTGAAACTGTCTAACATTTTATGCCCTCCTTCCTCTTTGCACTGCTGCTGGGGCCCCTCCTAGAGGAGAATGCGTCCGACCTCTGCTGTCTCATTTCCTCTCTGGTGCAACTCATGATGGACCCCCACTGCAGAACCAGAATTGGTTTCCAGAGCCTCATCCAAAAGGAGTGGGTCATGGGTGGCCACTGTTTCTTGGATCGCTGCAACCATCTCCGCCAGAATGACAAAGAAGAGGTAAGTTCCCTCACTGCAGACTGTTTCTGTCATGGGGAGAACTATGCAGTCTCTTAATACCTGTCTTCAGCTGTAGGGTTACTGCTTGCAAAGTGTAAGCCGAACAGGTTTGTTAAGAAAACTAGGATCATTTCATTGTGTGATGACTTTGGATACTTTAAATAATAGTGAAACCTTTCTCAGAGGAAAGAGATATTAACAAGTATGTTCAGAGTTTTCTAAATTGTATACATCAAAGTGTATACATATTTCATAGTGGGAATAATATTTATTAATAAAACAAATATAAAATAACTCAGTGAGAAAGACTTCTATCTTTTCTACTAAATTAGTCTTTGCAATGAATAGATATGCAAGGTGCAGGTTTTCTACGGAAAAACAGGTTGAATATCCCTTATCTGAAAGTCGTGGGACAGAAGTGTTTCAGATTTCAGATTGTTTTGGATTTTGGAATATTTCCACCCCATTACTGGTTGAGCATCCTTAATCCAAAAATTAGAGTCCAGGCATGGTGGTTTACACCTGTAATCCCAGCACTTTGGGAGAACAGGAGTTTGAAACCAGCCTAGGCAACATAGAGAGACCTCGTCTCTACCGAAAAATAAAGTAAAATAAAATAAACTGGCCATGGTGGTGCCTGACTACAGTCCTAGCTACTAGGGAGGGTGAGGTGAGAGGATTGCTTTAGCCTGGGAGGTCAAGGCTGCAGTGAGCCATTTTTGTGCCACTGCACTCCAGCCTGTGTGACAGTGAGACCCTGTCTCAAAATAAATGCGGTTCTTTTTTTTTTTAATTTTGAATTTTGGAGCGGAATGATCTTAGATTTTCTGAGTCAATTTTTTGTTTTGTTTTGTTTTATTTGAGGCAGAGTCTTGTTCTTTTGCACAGGCTAGAGTGCAGTGGTGCAATCTCAGCTCACTGCAGCCTCCACCTCCTGGGTTCAAGCTATTCTTCTGCCTCAGCCTCCCAAGTAATTGGCATCACAGGTGTGTGCCACCATGCCCGGCTAGTTTTTTGTATTTTTAGTAGAGATGGGGTTTTGCCATGTTGGCCAGGCCGGTCTTGAACTCCTGATGTGATCCACCCACCTCAGCTTCCCAAAGTGCTGGGATTACAGGTGTGAGCCACCACGCCCAGCCATTCAGTCAATTTTCCTGGCACATAATTTTTTTTTAATAAAGCACAGGGGCTGGGTGCGGTGGCTTACACTTGTAATCTCAGCGCTTTGGAAGGTCGAGGCAGGTGGATCGTGAGGTCAGGAGATCGAGACCATCCTGACTAACATGGTAAAACCCCATCTCTGCTAAAATTACAAAAATTTAGCCGGGTGTGGGGGCACACACCTGTAGTCTCAGCTACTGGGGAGGCTGAGGCAGGAGAATTGCTTGAACCCAGGAGGCAGAGGTTGCAGTGAGCCAAGATCACACCACTGCACTCCAGCCTGGGCAACAGAGTGAGACTCTGTCTCAAAAAAAAAAAAAAAGAAGCACAGGGTTATGTTAATGCTATCTGTTACCAGGGCCTTAGTGGTAGCCTGTGTGGGACTATGCCTACAGCCTCTTCTGCTTCTGTCTGGATGAATCACTCCAGGCCTGGGGCTCCAAGTTCAGGCACAGGAGAGTTAGCATTTGAGGTCACTTAGTGAAAATGAGTCCCCCAGATTGTGGTATACATGTCTAGGTGACAGCTGTACACACTCCCTTGGCTGCCTTCTTGATGACTGATAGAAAGAAAACTGAAAACAGACAAACTTTCTTTAATCAAATTACCTGCCAAGCAGTGTGACTTGTGGTTTTCATACTCCAGGTTGTCAGCATGTCTCTCTGTAGTGCAGAACAGTTTGACACAGCATGCTGTGGGCAGAGCCATGGCTCCTGATGTCAAGGGCTTGGTGGGTTCCTGGGGTGATCCAGGTCTCTCTCACTGAGCTAGATGGTTTCTTTCAGGCCTGGCCTGGACTCCTCTGTGTCCCATTGAGCTCAATAGAAATCACATCTTTCAGTCCTAGAAGGGACTTTAAGGAACTAATTTGAAAGGTTGATGGCATTTACATAACATGGTAGGCAGAGAGAGCCGATACTGTGTGGAGAAGAGTATGGTTTCTTTTTTTTTTTTGAGAAGGAGTTTCACTCTTGTTGCCCAGGCTGGAGTGCAATGGTGCGATCTTGGCTCACTGCAACCTCCGCCTCCCAGGTTCAAGAGATTCTCCTGCCTCAGCCTCCCAGGTAGCTGGGATTTCAGGCATATGCCACCATGCCCGGCTAATTTTGTATTTTTAGTAGAGACAGGGTTTCTCCATGTTGGTCAGGCTGGTCTCGAACTCCTGACCTCAGGTGATCCACCTGCCTCGGCCTCCCAAAGTGCTGGGATTACAGGTGTGAGCCATGCCACCCAGCCTTGTTTTGTTTTTGAGACATGGTCTTGTTGTGTTGCCCAGGCTGGAATACAGTTGCGCAGTCATGGCTTGCTGCAGTTTCAACCCCCTGGGCTCAAGCAATCCTGCTGACTCAGCCTCGTGAGTAGCTGGGACTATAGGCTCGCACTACCATGCCTAGCTAATTTTTGTGTTTTTTGTAGAGATGGATTTTGCCATGTTGCCTAGGTTGGTCTCACACTTCTGAACTCAGGAGATCCACCTGCCTCAGCCTCCCAAAATGCTGGAATTACAGGCATGAGCAACCATGCCTAGCCGTATGTTTTTGTATATCTTGAGAAGAGGGGGACTGGCAGGCACCATGTCTAATGGGGAAAGAGTCAAAGGTCTAAGAAGAGACTTGATCTGCTGTTTACCCAGCCCTTGGAGAAGTCACTCATATTTTCTGAGCCTATTGCCCTGCCTATACAGTGCAGTTCACATATTTTCCACTCTATTTAAGGATACTGTGCATAAAATGAACTGTGAAATAAAGTTGCTGTACAAATGTTTCTTCGCATCTCAACATGGACATATTAGAGTTTTGAAGGAAAGTTGGGTGGTGATATTTGTGATCTGATTTAAGCGGCTTTAAGAGCTGCATCGCTCCTCTTCTCTCTCATGAGCCCTGTGTAAGACCCTGGAGCCAGCCTTCCGGCATCTCAAATCTTCCCCATTTCCTCCTCTGTAAGGGAAAGACTGTAACATAGCTTGTCTTAGCCCCTGGCAGGATCACTGGTGAATCAGGGAGGATAAGCGCTTTATAAATGATAGAGCACACTAGAAACCACTCTCCCTGCTCATCAAGGGCTCGCCTCTGGGAGCTAATAAAGGAGGCTTGCAGATTTGTAAACATACGTTTTGAAAACATTTTGAAACTCACTTTCACTGCTTCTGCCTTGTCTCCCATCCCCGTTGTCTTCTGGGCCCTCATTGCGGGGCTGGGGAGGAGGCCTCTCCTTCCAGGTCGGTCTCCAGGATCAAACCTGTTAGTCAGTGTGTGGCCAGGTAGAGAATGGAAGTTTCTCCCCCACCCATTACTTTTTATTGACAAAATTCAAAGTAGCAATCATAATTAAGTACATTTTTTGGTAATGTAGTACTACTAATGAGAAGATGGAATTTTTTTTTGGAGGAGGTAAAATTTTGCTTATTTGGGGTTCTAAGTTAGTGTTTTCTTTGATCGGAATCAGTTGCAGATGCTCACTGTAACACTGATCCATAATGAGATTTTTACATACTTCATCTTTGAAATGTCTTTGACATAGATAGGTATGTGAATCCACAAGCATGTGATTTCAGTTTAGCATATTTCTCACTTGGGATGGAATGGAGTATTCTGAGTTTCCCAGAGAACAAAGTCCTCAGAAGTGGTTATTCCACAGCTGTGGATGTGGCTGCCCCTTGAACTCAGGACGGCTTGCTTTGGGCTCTGCCCACCAAGTAACGTATCTTGTTTTCATGCAGGTTCCTGTGTTCCTGCTTTTCCTAGATTGTGTCTGGCAGCTGGTGCACCAGCATCCCCCGGCATTTGAATTCACAGAGACTTATCTGACTGTTTTGTCAGATAGCCTATACATACCTATTTTTAGCACCTTCTTCTTCAATTCACCTCATCAAAAAGATACTAACATGGTAAGAGTCCCTCTTAGGAACCTGTGTATTGAAGAGGCTCCCTCTCACAGGTATGCAGTAATACTGAAGCTAAAAATGGTGCTCACTTGGCAGCACATACACTAAAAAAAGTTGGAATGATATAGAGAAGATTAGCATGGCCCCTGCACAAGGATGACATGCAAACTCATGAGATGCTCCGCATTTTAAAAAAGATATTTAACACTATATACCAAGCATTGCTCTAAGAGCTTCTTAGGTATTAATATTCAATCCTCACAGCACCCTATGGCATATGCTTTTTATTATCCCAGAGGAAGCTGAGGCTTAATAAGGATAAGTAACTCACCGGTGGTCACATGGTAAATAATTGGAACTGGAAGCAAGTGTTGAAGCTGGGGAATGAAGCAGAATTCAAAGCTGTCCGTTTTAAAGACACTCAGACCAGATGTCCTCCCTTTCATTTGCCTAGTGCCTAGAATTCCTCTGTGAAGAGAATGGAGACCAGGCAGAGCAGGGAAGCTAGGCTTTTCCTTTCATCTTATCCTCTTTGGTCCCTCCTGAGGCTGTGCCCCACAGGCTTAGCTTTCCCAGCTAATCTCAGTGCTTCTGAGCAGCCTCCTGAGGGCTGCAGGGTTTGCTTGAGCTGGGAGATTACCAAATCCCACAGGGCAGTAGGAGTGACAGCCCTGCTTTCAGAGCCCAGCCTTGTGACTTACCAGTTTTGTGACCTTGGGCAGTTCAGTTTTCTGAGCCTTGGTTTCCTCAGATGTAAAATTGGAAAAACAACAGTTACCTTGCGAGGCTGTGGAAGCACCCAGCACAGCAGCTGGCGTGTAGACTGCCTGAAAGTAAGTGTCCTTCTTCTTGCCCTCCATGTAGTAAATAACCACAGGTAGCCTCAGCCTTTAAAAATAAAGTGCCCACGATTATTCATTCTCAGGGCAGAGTAGGAGCACACTTCCTGGTGCCTGTTTCCAGAAGTATGTGTTTGCCTTCCTCAGCCCTCCTGGGAAGCCGGCATGACCTGTGCTTGTTTTGGCAGGGTAGAGAAGGCCAGGATACACAAAGCAAGCCTTTGAATCTGCTCACCGTGTGGGATTGGTCTGTGCAGTTTGAACCCAAAGCCCAGACATTGCTCAAAAACCCTCTTTATGTGGAAAAATCAAAACTGGACAAAGGCCAGCGGAAAGGAATGCGCTTCAAAGTAAGATGTCCACATGTCAAAACCCCCTTCATCTGCCCAGATTCCGTGCATGTAATGATGAAAGGTACCTGTGGATGCTGTCTGCCAGCACGTCCTACCCCTCGAAGCAGTATGCAGAGTCGAGATTTGTGATGGTCAGATTGTCAAGGCCCATTAGAATCTTTTGCTTTCAGCAAATCACCTTTGCCCTGGTGCGACAGGGCCGTTTGCCAAATGTCACTGAGGATGCTGCTACCCTAGACATACTCCATGGAATCGTTCCTCTTGTCCTGCCTGTGTGTGTGTGAGTAAAAGGCACATTGATTGTGTGGGTTTTACTCGGCTGATATCAGTTCATTTATTATAATAAATAGTAAGACTTTCCTAATGAGCTGTGCCTATAAACCACAGGTTGCAAAACTCTTTCTGTCAAGGACTACAAAGTCTATCACAACTACCTCTCCACTGTTGTAGTACAAAAGAAGCCTTAGGCTGCTCTGCGTGTGGAATAGCCATTCTTTATTCCTTAAAAAAGAAAAAAAAGCCTTAGTAGGTGAACAAGTAGGCATAGCTGTGTTCCAGTGTTCATGAGAACAGGTACCAGGCCAGATTTGGCCTGAGGGGTGGCCAGTTTGCTGACCTATGCTATGAACAACAAACGTCAAAAACTCATTTTAGTTGATAATCCCAAAGTTCCCTAACTGATGAAGTATTTAACTGACATTTCCTAGCTCTGTCTCCAGGCCCAGAATTTCTCCCCCACAGAGTCCACAAAGGAGAGAGCAGTGATGGTAAGTCCAAGTCGCTGTGTGTCACTGCTTTCTCCATGCCATCCTCATCCTGCCTGATCTGGAGTGCTCCAGAAAGCCTGGCCCTTTCTGGTGTCAGATTTGGTTCCATTCTAAACAGGACTGGGGACCTAGGTGAGCCACAGCCAGCAGAGGCGATGTTGGCTGGTGAGCCACTCAGAATGGCCACTCTGCCCTTTTAGGGACCATAGGCCCAGGGTGGAGTTTCCCCTTTCTAGTTGAGCATCTCCTGCCAATTTGACCAGAATTCCCTGAGCCCCAGAACTGCTTGGCCAGAAATCGGTTTTTCTTCAGTGTGTTGTGCCCCCTGGTGGCTGCATGCACATTCTCGCGAGCGCCGGATTAGGACCACAGAAACTGCCCTGTGCCAGAGTGGCAGGGGACCTCAGAGACGGCGAGGACGACCCCTTGTTTTACAGGGGAGAGCCTTAGGCTCCCCCTTCCAAGAATGGATTTCATTTCTCTCCTCAGCTTTTCTTTTTTTGTTGTTGTTGAGACGGAGCCTCACTCTGTTGCCAGGCTGGTGTGCAGTGGCACAGTCTCAGCTCACTGCAACCTCCACTTCCAGGTTCAAGCTGTTCCCCTGCCTCAGCCTCCCGAGTAGCTGGGACTACAGGGGCACGCCAACATGCCCAGCTAATTTTTTGTATTTTAGTAGAGACTGGGTTTCACCATGTTGGCCAGGATGGTCTTGATCTCCTGACCTCGTGATCCACCCGCCTCGGCCTCCCAAAGTGCTGGGATTACAGGTGTGAGCCACTGCGCCCAGGCTTCAGACGCAGCTTTTCTAATTGTCTCTTTTCCTTGGAGATAGGGAAAGCCAGCCTAGGCAACAAGAGTTGGCAGGTGGGAAAGCACTGAGCTGAAGGGGTGGAGAACTGCAGGTCACACTAGCTAAATCACAGTTGGGACGGGGCAACAAGAAGCTTTGAAGCCTTCGGGTAAGAAGACCAGATATCAGGTGGGGTGACATGTTGAATGGCCTAGTGGCCTGGGGAAGCTCTGCCGAGAGTCCGAGAAAGCAGGGGCTGAGCAGCATGTGGCACTGCCGTGCGAGTACCACATGGGAGGGACCCGCTCCAGTGTGCAGCTTCAGTGTCAGCCGCAGGCTCGGGCCAGGCTTTGGCCTGTAGAGCTGCTCGCATGTCAGCTGGTCTTGAGTGCCCGCTTCGCGTAGGAGATAGAAGAGTTTCCAGGACCGAGCAGAGCTCAGTAGAGCCCAGGCTCCGGAGCCAGACTGAACCACCTTTGGCACTGAACAGAGTGCCTTTGGCAGATTGCTTCCCTCTGTGCCTTAGTTTCCTAATTTGTAAAATGGCACAATAATAGTGACTTTCAGAATGAGGTGCTCAGTGAATTTGAGTATTAAGCACAGAACCGAGCAGGAGGAAGCACTGGATGACCGTTCAGTTTAGTCTCTGCCCTGCCTGGCACAGCTTCACAATGGAGAAAAGAGAGGCCACTGACTCCTGGCCTTCATCTCTTCTGTCCCTGGATGGAAAGTCAGAAATCCTGGTCACTTCCAAGTTGTGGTCTTGTGGATGATTTTGCTTTCTTTTTAATATTTTTATTATTATTCCATATTTCATAATATGGAAATAATTTTCTTTACAATAAAGAATATCTTTTTACAAGGAAGAACCACTGATGGGAATATGTTAGAGAGTTTTAGAGTGTGCCCGAAAATTAAGGTATACTATCTTTGAATAGTAGCCAAAGAGCTGGACAAACAGCTTCTCCTCATGTTTTTTTACTTCTCCTCTGAGCACTGGGGAACCCCCATGACCTTCCGACCACATCCATCTTTCACAACCCTTTCTTTTTTTTTTTTTTTTTTGAGACGGAGTTTCACTCTTGTTGGCCAGGCTGGAGTGCAACGGCGCGATCTTGGCTCACTGCAGCCTCTGCCTCCCAGGTTCAAGCAATTCTCCTACCTCAGCCTCCTGAGTAGCTGAAATTACAGGCACGTGCCACCACACCTGGCTAATCTTGTATTTTTAGTAGAGATTTAGTAGAGATGGGGTTTCACCATTTTGGCCAGGCTGGTCTGGAACTCCTGGCCTCAGGTGATCTGCTTACCTCGGTCTCCCGAAGTGCTGGAATTACAGGTATGAGCCACTGCACCCAGCCTTACAACCCTTTCACAGTGCACCCCCAAATATGATACTCTAGCCACAGACGGAATTACCAAGGGGGAAAAAAATGAAAAAGTGAAAATGCTCTCACATTTTCTACACCATGCAGGTTGTCAGACAAGTCTGGTCAACTTAGCTGGTTCGTCAAATTTCTTTGCTCTCACCTGCCTGTTTCCTTTGTCCAAAAGAATCTTTATGACTTAGGTTTAAACTCCCGCTGGATGCCTGATAAGCGGCTATTTCACCCATGCGATAGTATCTTCCGGTAGTCAGTGCCTCCTCACAGGTGTTCAGAAGACTGTAGTGGTTAACAGCCTTAAAGTTCTCAAAGAAGAAACCTTTTTCCGTTCAGAACATGAACAGGCCTCACCCACAAGTTCCCCTAAGTCATTAAACTATCTTAAGTTAAACAGCTTTTTCAGAAGTACTTTGTGTCCCGTGGTGCCCCTGTGACAGAGGAGGAGAACACTGAAAGCTCCTTTCTGTGTGTCCCAGCATGCCTTTCTGCACAGCTGCCATGTGCACCTGGTTTCCCATTTGTTTCTGGTACAGGGCGCACCATGAGAATAAACAGGAACCCCCCACCTCTGGGTGTTACGGCATGTTAATGAGTGTGCATTCACATGGCAACGCTGATGTCTCTTGGAACTTGTTAAAGCAGGGTTATGCTCTTTTTTTGATGGCAACAACTGTTAACTGTGCCTGTCACATTAACCAGTGATTTTTGTGTTTTCTCTCAAAGCATCAGCGACAACTTTCTTTGCCACTTACACAATCTAAGTCATCTCCCAAAAGAGGATTTTTCAGGGAAGAAACAGATCATTTAATTAAGAACCTTCTGGGCAAGAGAATTAGCAAACTTATTAATTCGTCTGATGAACTCCAAGACAACTTTCGAGAGTTTTATGACAGCTGGCATAGCAAGCCTACTGACTACCATGGTTTGTTGTTACCGCATATCGAGGGACCTGAGATCAAAGTCTGGGCCCAGCGCTACCTGCGCTGGATTCCAGAAGCCCAAATCCTAGGTGGTGGCCGAGTGGCCACTATGAGCAAACTCTTGGAAATGATGGAGGAAGTCCAGAGTTTACAAGAGAAGATCGACGAGAGACACCACAGCCAGCAGGCCCCCCAGGCCGAGGCCCCCCGCCTGCTGAGGAACTCTGCCCGCCTGTCCTCTTTGTTTCCTTTCGCTCTGCTCCAGCGACATTCCTCTAAGCCAGTCTTACCCACCAGTAGCTGGAAAGCTTTGGGAGATGAAGACGATTTGGCCAAACAAGAAGATGAGTTCGTGGACCTAGGGGATGTATGACCTGCTTGTTGAGTGATTGTGAGAGGAATGTGGGAGATTGGGACAGCGGATCCCTGGATTCGTGTCATGGTGCAGCTAATGCTGGCTGGGTCCTTAGCCTGGCACTCCATTGGAATAAACCTGGGCCTTCGGGAAAAAGGGTGGCTCTCGTTATTTTTCATGGTTCTAAAAGACTATGCAATTAAAACCGCATCTGTAGTATTATTAATTGCAGGGAATAATTACTTGACCCGCAATAAGGTTGTGGCCGTTTTCTGATGCCTGAGTATTATACAGGGCCCACAATGGCCAGTTTACTGCCAGAAAGGGCTTCAGTAAGATATTCCTGGACTTGATACTTTCTTCAGATCCTCTTTGTGCCAAGATAATTTATCCAGTCATTAGAAACAGTAAGTTTCTGTGTAACCCATCTCAATTATAGAAGCAAGTTCAGCTTTACATATTTGTATGGTGAATTGAAGATTCAGATAGAGGTATTAAGATGTGTGGCATTTACTTAGACCATCACATTTTTCCTTTCTACGCCCCCTTGCCTGTAAAACAGCTGGGAAGTTCCACTGGGATCATCCATCCTGGTGCTTCAGGCCGCCCTCCCTCCTTCATAGACCGTGTCACTTTGCCTATGGGTGGGGGCTAGACAGCCACTCCCCTCTCTTCTGTGCCGCCAGCCCCAGGTCTTCCTCCACCTGCTCCACGCCACTCACCGCTGTCCCTCTGCACTCCCTGCCTTGATGTTTAGTCCCAGTGTCTCCCTGCTAAGCCTGTTGGTTATGCTGGGGGGATCTCTTTCTTTGCTTGAGGAGCTTCCATTCCTCTGGAGTCTCCTGGTGTTTGGAACAAATTGCTTCGCCTTTTCGCCTTTTTCTACTCGCCTGCTGAGGCTTTGAGCACTTGTGATGCGGTTTTCTGCAGCAACCTCTGAGCCGAGTTCCTCGCATTCTTTTACCTTTACGGACTGATGGGATTGGGTCACTTTTGAATGTGGCTTTCATGGGAAAGCAGTTTAAACATAAATATCGGAAATGGTGATGATCATATGATACCTCAGTGATTTAAAAGCCATAGAAGAAACTTGACTATGCCTGGTCACCTTCTTAGCTCTGCTGTCGAAATGAGATACAAATATATTTTTAATGCAGGAAAGTATACTTTGTAAAGAGCAGTTTTTTTTGTTCTCAGTGGAACCCTGTCAAATCCCATAAAAGAGAGGAAAAAACGAAACTCATTAGAATGTTTTAAATCAAATGTTTGCCTTTTACATACATTTGCTCTTCAGTATGGATCCCAATTTGAATGTTACGTGTACAGAGAAACTTCCACTTGCTCAAGGGCAATAAGAAAATGTGAGGCTGGGTGTGGTGGCTCAGGCCTGTAATCCCAGCACTTTGGGAGACTGAGGCGGGTGAATTACTTAAGCCCAGGAGCTCGAGACCAGCATGGGCAACGTGGCAAAACCCTGTCTGTACTAAAAATACAAAAACTAGCCGGGTGTGGTGGTGCATGCCTCTAGTCCCAGCTACTCGGGAGACTGAGGTGGGAGGATCCCTTGAGCCTGGGAGGCAGAGGTTGCAGTGAGCCAAGATCATGCCACCGCACTCCAGCCTGGGTTTTGGAGCAAGAACTCGTCTCAAAAACAGAGAAAATTTGAAACTGTTGACTAAGAGGAGTTTCTAGGTTTGCACTGAATTGTCTTTTGTACATACAATGAATTGTTTTGCTGTGCTCCCCCGTCTGCATGAATGCAGGAGCCAGGTTGGTCTGTTAAGATGAACAAAGGTTAAGGAGAGGGCAGGATTCATGCATCTGGAGGCCAAACACGTGTTTCCTCTTGATTGCCTTAAGAGTTAGTAGCGAGGTCAGTGTTAGGCTTGCAATAGGGATTTTCAAATACACTAACTAGTTCCTTAGCTACTTTCACATACAGTCTATAGGCCTTCTTAAATTAGCACTAACCTCCACTTCCTTCTTTGCCCCATTGCCTCCCAAATATGCTATGGAGCTATTTTTGTTACCACATTATAACATGAATATTTATACAGTAGCCTCTTCAGGCTTCATAATTTTCATTCCAAAAATGCCCAGTGTGATGCTTTACACTCTACGAAGTATGGTTTAAAGGCACAAGGTCATGGCCTTTGTCATAGCAGTTGAATGTGCATTTAAATATTTTTCTATGATTTTTTTTATTACAATAGAAAAATAAGCTGTTGTAACGTGTAAGGTCATGACAATTTTTGTATTTATATTTGAAATTAGATTTCTATAACTTGTATTTGTGTATAGAATTCTCAATGGGTTTATATATTGTGAAATTTTTATCCAATATTGGGATGTGGATTATGCTTAACAGTGAAAACTGAAATGAGACCATTTACTTTGTTTAAAATGCTGTACTGTGCAAGTTTGGAAATGTACATTAATTTACTGTGTATAATATCTTGAGTTTGTTTATACCTCCAAGTTTTTACACTGAAGATAAACTAGCTTTAATTAAATTCAAAATGTTTTTTTCTTTATAAGGGAATAAGCTGTTGAGCTAAACCTGTATACATGTGCTTTCTATTTTCTGGATGCACAATGAAAGTTTATACTTGTATCTCACTGCGTCAGATCTGATTGCAGAAATTAAAGCACAATTTACAAGCAATACTGTACTTGGTGTGGTTGGGTATAACACATGGAGTAATCCCTTTCATTCAGGAAATATTGAGCATGTACTGGGTACTTGGCAGGGCCAGTGGGGACGGCAGTGAAGAATGGAGTTTGCATTCTTGTGGGGCACAGGGGAGGTTTGGTGGTGGGAACAAATAAACAAATACTTAAAATCTCAGGTGATTTGCAGTCACATGTATATCACAGCACTATTGACAATAGCAAAGACATGGAATCAACCCGGGTGCATCAGTGATGGACTGGATTAGGAAAATATGGTACATATACACTATGGGATACTATACAGCCATAAAAAAGAATGGAGTGAGGTGTGGTGGCTCATGCCTGTAATCCCAGCACTTTGGGAGGCTGAGGCAGGCGGATCACAAGGTCAGGAGTTCGAGACCAGCCTGGCCAATATGGCGAAATCCTGTCTCTACTGAAAATAAAAAAATTAGCCGGGCGTGGTGGCGTGTGCTTGTAGTCCCAGCTACTCAGGAGGCTGAGGCAGGAGAATCACTTGAACCCGGGAGGTGGAGGTTGCAGTGAGCTGAGATCACACCACTGTGCTCTGGCCTGGGCGACAGAGTGAGACTCCATTCAAAAAAAAAAAGAGGAATCATGTCCTTTGCAGCAACATGGATGCAGCTGGAGTCCATTATCCTAAGTGAATTCATGCAGAAACAGAAAACCAAATACTGCATGTTCTCATTTCTAAATGTGAGCTAAACATTGGGTATTGGACATAAAGATGAGAACAATAGACACGGGACTCAAAAAGCAGGGAGGGAGTGGGGAAGGATTGAAAAACTACCTGTTGGATACTATGTTCACCGTTTGGTTGATGGCTTCAAATGAACACCAAACAGCGTCATGCAATATGCCCATGTAATAAACCTGCACATGTACCCCCTGAATCTAAAGTAAAATTTAAAAATAATAAAAAATCTAGCCAGGCACGGTGGCTCGTGCCTGTAATCCCAGCATTTTGGGAGGCCAAGTCAGGCAGATCACCTCAGGTCAGGAGTTCAAGACCAGCCTGGCCAACATGGTGAAAACCCATCTCTACTGAAAATACAAAATTAGCCTCGTGTGGTGGTGCATGCCTGTGATCCAGCTACTTGGCAGGATGAGGCAGGAGAATCTCTTGAACCTGGAGGCAGAGGTTGCAGTGAGCCAAGATCACGTCACTGTACTCCAGCCTGGGTGACAGAGCGAGACTCTGTCTCAAAAAAAAAAAAATGATAAAATGCTGAAATAAAAATAGGGTGGTGTTAGGGTGATTAAAAGAAAAGAGTTTTAAAACCCCTGAAATTAAATATTACCTCTCTGCTTTTTGTAAGGATCTGTCAATTCTGTTATTCTGGAATAAGAATTGCTGGAAGAGATCAGAATGCATTTAAACCATGAAAGATAGAAACAGGCTTTGTTTTTGTTTCCAGAGAGGGTAAGTGAGTGAGCACAGGATGAGATGGCTCCTGAGAGTAGGATTTGTTTCTAATTAGCTTTGTTTAATACTTAACTAGATTGAGACATAGCACCTGTGTATGTTCTGAGACACAAGGCTCATGTTTCTCTGACCTTTCCTACCCACAAAGGAGGCTTCCCACCCTGCTGCTTGTCCCCATCCCTCTTTCCTGTCTGGCCAGACCCACCCTACTGTGTCCAGAAAGCCAGCTCTGAGACATCCCTGGAATTTAATAAGCTCTCATTGATACCACGTGCTTTTCAGATGTTTTGCTTCTTTGGTGTTTGTATTAAATTCCCAAGTAGTAGTTATGACCACAGAGTTTAGCAGCTTCTCGTCTTGTTTTCTACATTTGTTTAGCTCTTGTACTTTTGGTGGACTCAGCTATCTCTCACTCTTGATTTTGCTTGTTCCCTTTTTTTTTCCCCCCGAGATGGAGTCTCACTCTGTCACCCAGCCTGGAGTGCAGTGGCTCGACCTCGGCTCACTGCAACTTCCGCCTCCTGGGTTCAAGCAATTCTCTGCCTCAGCCTCCTGAGTAGTTGGGATTACAGGTGCCCGCCACCATGCCTGGCTAATTTTTTTTGTATTTTTAGTAGAGATGGGGTTTCACCATGTTGATCAGGCTGGTCGTGAACTCCTGACCTCATGATCCACCTGCCTTGGCCTCCCAAAGTGCTGGGATTACAGGTGTGAGCCACTGAGCCTGGCCTGATTTTGTTTGTTCCTTGATGTGCAAGTGAGGGCATGGAGGCACTCGGGGAGTAAAGAGTGAAACGTTCTCCATCCAATGTGAAACAGGGTGGGGGGTCGGCTCTTGTGGAGAACCAGCACCTGTGTCTTCATGTCCCCTATCTTTAAGAGAGTTGGGGGCTAAGGGGGCCTGACTAAAGCCTGTTTTCTGAGCCCCTCCTGTGGCTGTGTGCTGGGCTTGTGTCCCATTGTGGCTCTAGATTACTTATAAAGGTGTCCCTGGGGCAGGACAACTTGGGGCTGAGCATGCGGGATGCCCCCGCCCTGCTGCAGAGACAAGATCCACAGAAATGTGTGGCCTTATTTACACACGCACACACACACACACACACACACACACACATATCCCACCCTGAAAAGTACTAGCATGGGGGTGGGAGAGGCAGGCTTCTGTCTGTACCACAGGTTCCAGTATAACCAGGGATGTGTCCAGGTGCCTTCACTTGACTTTGTTGATAACCAGGCTAGCTGTGGGTAGTGCAAAATCAGTGTTTTAAATATCATATATTGAAAAGTAATTTGAGTGGTTTTATGTCTAAAAGCAAATGTCTTCACCTGTTTTGTGGTTCAGACCCAGGTTCTTTTATTTTTAAATCTCCTATTACACTGTCTGCCCTTAGTAATTAAAGGATATGAAGTATGTCATCATATGGAAATACACAGAGTAAGCTTTTTTCAATATAATCTGTAGGTTCACACACAGTAAACTTTTTGGACTTGTTTTTTAAAGCTTTCATTTTGCTAGCCAGTTTCATAAAAAGCTGTCTGGCCCTGAATGTTTTTATGAAATCCTGAATGGAGGACTTTCCAAATTGTCTTCGCAGAAGTCTGGGGCCTAATGAATGTCATGCTTACTCATCCCCAGCACTGAAAGGGCACAAGTGCATGCCGTTCCTGGGAAGGAAAATAATTCAGACGAACCACATTTCATCCCCTGAGGACTCTGCTTGGAATGCTACTGCAGTAGCCTCCAGGAAAGGATCAAAAAGACCTCTCCCGCCAGGCGCGTGACTCACCCCTATAATCCCAACACTTTAGGAGGCTGAGGCAGGTGTATCTCCTGAGGTCAGGAGTTCCAGACCAGCCTGACCAATATGGTGAAACCCTGTCTCTACTAAAAATACAAAAATTAGCCAGGTGTGGTGGCGTACATCTGTAGTCCCATCTATTGGGGAGCCTGAGGCAGGAGAATTGCTTGAACCCAGGAGGTGGACTGCCCTCCAGCCTGGGCAACAGAGTGACACACCATCTCAAAACAAACAAACAAAAAAACACCTTTCTCCTCTCCCCAGCTAATGGGGTTGGAGTGGGAGGAAAACAGTAGAGATTGGTGGAGGTGGGGCAGGGGTGGACCGGGAAGGGGCACAAGTGAATATTCTGGAGTGATGGTAGCATTATTTATCTTTTTTTTCTTTTTCTTTTTCTCTTTTTTTTTTTTTGAGACAGAGGCTCACTCGGTCACCCAGGCTGGAATGCAGTGGCTCGATCTTGGCTCACTGCAACCCCTGCCTCCTGGGTTCAAGCAATTCTTCCGCCTCAGCCTCCTAAGTAGCTGGGATTATATGCAGCCACCACCACACCAGGCTAATTTTTTGGTGTGTATTTTTAGTACAGACAGGGTTTTGCCTTGTTGACCAGGCTGGTCTCGAACTTCTGACCTCAACTGATCTATCTGCCTCAGCCTCCCAAAACAGCTGGGATCACAGGCATGGGACATCGCGCCTGGCCAAATCTATTTTTTAATTAAAAAAAAATATTTTTGAGACAGGATCTCGTTCTGTTGCCCAGGCTGGTGTGCAGTGGTGTGACCACAGCCCACTACAGCCTTGACCTCCATTTTGTAGAAATGGAGTCTCACTATGTTGCCCAGGCCGGTCTTGAACTTCTGAGCTCAAGCCATCCTCCTACCTTGTCCTCCCAGAGTGGTGAGATTGGAAGTGTGAGCCACCATGCCCAGTTCTGGCTCTCTGAAGCCAGACTGCCTGAGTCTGAACTGCTGCTTTGCAGCTTACACCCCGTAACATGGCACCATGCCCGGAACCCACCTCACTGGAGAGTTGGAGGGTTAAGGATAAGTGTCTATAATAATGTAAATCTTCAATAAATGAAGCTGTTATTGTGTATGTGTGTGATCATTTACATACATCATGTAAACAGAGGTGTGTGTGTGTGTGTGTGCGTGCGCAAGGAACAAGGAACATTTGAAGTATCCTAAACAGGAACCCAAGTTCCAAAGGTGGCTACATAAGCACTTCAAATGTTTTCAAAATCTATCCCAGAAGGTTTGTTAAGCAGCAGAGGGAATATTAAAAATCATCTTTCAAAGGTGCAATGAGTACTTGAGGTATGTGAGGTACCTGAGGTATATTGGCTAGAAATATCGCAGAGTCGTCACTCTCACACCTACAGGATATACAAATCCATCAGGCTCAGCGGCATAAATGCGTCAGAGCAGAGAATGAGGTCTAAAAACCCTCCACGGGAACCCAGGCAGACTGCAGGGTTAGCTGCTCCTGCTGTCTCATTGCATCTTTTTGTCTTCGTTTTTGTTTTGAAACAGGGTCTTGCTCTGTCACCCAGGCTGGAGTGCAGTGGCACAATAATGGCTCACTGCAACCTCTGCCTCCCAGGCTCAAGTGATTCTCCCACCTCAGCCTTCCTAGTGGCTGGGACTACCAATGCGTGCTACTATGCCCAGCTAATTTTTGTATTTTTAGTAGAGACAGGGTTTTGCCATATTGCCAGGCTGGTCTCTAACCCCTGAGCTGAGTGATCCACCCGCCTTAGCCTTCCAAAGTGCTGGGATTACAGGCGTGAGCCACTGCGCCCAGCCTTTACTATCTTAAGAGTAAAACTTTCAGCGTATAGTCCCAGTACTTTGGGAGGCCAAGGCGGGTGGTACACGAGGTCAGGAGTTCAAGACCAGCCTGATCAACATAGTGAAATCCCATCTCTACTAAAAATAAAAAAATTAGCCAGGTGTGGTGGCATGCACCTGTAATCTCAGCTACTCAGGAGGCTGAGGCAGGAGAATTGCTTGAACCCAGGAGGCGGAGGTTGCAGTGAGCCAAGATCGCACCACTGTACTCCAGCCTGGCCGACAGAGACTCCATCTCAAAAAGCAAACAAACCAAAAAAAAACTTTATGCAAGGTATTGTGTGGAGGCCTGAGGACAGAGAGTGGGAATCCCCCACAAAGTCTGAGAACAGGAAATATTACTATTTAGGGCTGCTAACAAAAGTCCAAGGTGCCTGCTTTCGTTGTAAAACACCACTGCTCGGGCAGGTGGTAGTGAGAGAAGCAGGGAGCTGTAGCCCTGCCTACCTTGATTTGCCAGAAGCCACTAACACCAGAAGGACATCACCATTGCCAAAGTTGACTTAGGTCAGTCTATGACCCCTACCAGATTTACTGGAAATTCTATCGTAATTACATTATAGTTTATTGACTGGATATCCAATCACGGTTCCATCTGGGGGCCTTTTTGCTCATTTCTGAGAGCTGTATGGGAGCCCGGGGCATATGAGTTCTGCCCGTGGCCTTCCGTCTACCATGGCTGCTGCCTAGGAGCTCTTTGCCTGAGGTCTATACGTCTTAGTTTGGATTCCCCCAGAAGCAGGCTCTGGAACAAGGATTTGGGTGCAAGTAGTTTATCTGGGCAGTGTTCCCAGGTACCACTGTGAAATGATGGGGGAGAGGGAAAGGAAAAACAAATGACAAATACAGTAAGGAATGAGTGATTACCGTGGGCAACTGGGGCCAGCCCCTTGGGCCCTCCATCCCCCGAGAGACCATGTGGAGCGTGTCTGGAATAGTCCCCCAAGAGAGTGAGGAAACTGGGGTACTGGCACAGCAACTCCTCCCCGCACTGGCTGAGGGTGGGCTGCTCCTGCGAATCTGTTGGTGTGTGCAGGTGATGTGTCCAGAGATGTGGGCAAGGGACCGCCTACTGCAGTCCGCAGGGGCCACTGGGAGACAGACAGCCTTCCCTCCACAGCAAGTCTGGGGACAGCACCTCTGACAAAGCCTCCAAGCCAGGGCCCCTGGCTGGCTTGGTCTAAGCTAGCCGAACACACTGTGAAGCAACCCCCGACCCAGGGCCAGGCCTCTGCAACATGAGGTGATGCCCAGATATTTAGCAAGGTGGTGTGGTACATCAAAGTAAGAAAACAGCTGGGCGCAGTGGCTCACACCTATAATCCCAGCACTTTGGGAGGCCAAGGCAGGCAGATCACCTGAGGACAGGAGTTTGAGACCAGCCTGGCCAACATGGTGAAAACCTGTACCCACAAAAGGTACAAAAATTAGCTGGGCACGGTGGCAGGCGCCTGTTAAGCCCAGCTATTCGGGAGGCTGAGGCAGGAGAATTGCTTCAACCCAGGAGGCGGAGGTTGCAGTGTGCTGAGATTGCGCCACTGCACTCCAGCCTGGGCGATAGAGCAAGACTCCGTCTCAAAAAAAAGAAAAAGAAAAAGAAAAAGCAAGCAAACAAAAATATTTAGCTGCTGCTTCTAGTCTCAGGGAACCCAGCTGGAGTCTCGTGAATCAGGTGCCTCCTCTTTTCTCTCAATGTCAAAAAACTAGCACTTCTATGGCTTCTTAGACTTCATTAGAGTCACAAGACTTATCAGTGTTAAATAAAATTTATGGGAGGGATGGGAGGCCTCTATTTCAGACTGAGCTCCTGCACTAGGCCACAGCAGTAATGGAGTTACTAACCAAAATGGAGTCAGTTTTGCCTCAAGGAAGCAGGAAAATCCCCAAATAGACCTTTTTTTAAAAAAAATCTAAACACAGGAGATTCGCAGCAACCAATCTAAAAGGGCCCAGTCAACCTAAGCTGCTATAAGGATGGACCTGTTTTTTAACCTTTACAAGGAAACTAGCTTGAAGTAACCTGATGTTAACCAACCTGCCTTTTGTATTATTCTGTTCCCTTGCTCCTGCTCAAGCTACCTTATAAAAACCTACTGTTCTGCCCTGTCCAGCAGAGCACCTGTTTTCTATAGATGGTGAGCTGCCTGATCATGAATCACTAAAAATTAGATATTTAATTAAATGTGTTGAAATTTTGTCTCGTTTTTCGTTTGTTTTTGAGATAGGGTCTTGCTCTGTCCCCCAAGCTGGAGTGCAGTGTCATGATCATGGCTTACTGCAGCTTCTACCTCGCAGGCTCAAGTGATCCTCCCACCTTAAGCTTCCAGAGTAGCTGGGAGACTACAGGGGCACACCACCATTTCCAGCTAATTTTTATATTTTTAGTAGAAACGGGATTTCACCGTGTTGGCCAGGCTGGTCTCGAACTCCTGACCTAAGGTGATCTGCCCACCTTGGCCTCCTAAAGCGTTAGGATTACAGGCATGAGCCACTATGCCCAGCCAGAATTTTGTCTGTCTTAGAGAGAAAAAGTTAAGACCTTAGGTCTTGCTGCTATCTAAGAAGGTAACTTAGTTACATTACAAAATAATGAGATCATAGATTGTAAGTTAATTGTTTAAAAGTCAGCTGGTAAAATCAACCAGTATGACAAATATAATATATACCTTTAAACAGTTTTCTGCAACAAACATTTTAACAAATGACTTTCAACAAATCCAGTGGCTTCTCTAGGGATGGGGAGAGGAGGGGTGTTGTTCTCCCTCCCTCCCTACTCCAGGGGATTTGTGGCAATGTCTGGAGGCACTTTTGATTGTCACAACTTGAGGGGGCAGAGTGATACTGGCATCTAAGGGCTAGGGGCCTGGGAATGCTACTTAATAACCCACAATAACCAGGACAGCCCCCCAAAAGCAAAGAAATATCTGGTCCAAAATGTCCACAGAGTTGTGGGTGAGAAACTTTTCTCTATTCATTCCGACGTTTTTGATCTCTAGGTTACAAGTCAAACCCTCCTTGGAACTTGTAAACTTTAAAGAGTTACCGGAAAGCACTTTCCCCTATGTAGTAAACAAACTTAGACTGGGGCTTGTTTATAAGTACAGATTTAGCCTAGATTTTATGATAACTGGTGTGCAAATCTAACGTTTTTCCTTACCTGTTTATTTTAAAGTATAATGGCTAGTTCAGGCTTTGTCTTTTTAAAGCAGTTGTATCAACAGGTTATCATTTTTTTAGCCAAGGCAGAATTTTTAAATGTGGGATTAACAATTGTCTGTTTCTACAAATTCCAAGTAATAGTCTCCCTCCTCTTCTTCTCTGAGGCAGCTACAGTTTCTTACCTGTTTATTTTAAAAGGGATTACAGTGGCTTATGCCTGTAATCCCAGCATTTTAGGAGGCCGAGGCAGGCGGATCAATTGAGGTCAGGAGTTCGAGACCAGCCTGGCCAACATGGCAAAACTCCATCTCTACTAAAAATACAAAAATTAGCCAGGCATGGTGGTGCATGCCTATAGTCCCAGCTACTCAGGAGGCTGAGACAGGAGAATCCCTTGAACTCAGGAGGCGGAGGTTTCAGTGAGCCGAGATTGGGCCGCTGCACTCCAGCCTGGGCAACACAGCGAGACGAGACTCCATTTCAAAACAAAACAAAAACAAAAACCCAAATATATAAAATATTAGATTGCCAATATTTAACCATTTTGAACCAATACGACATTGCTAACATTTGACCGCTCTTTACTACAAAAACGACAGTTTCATGTGGTTCAAATGAAACATATGGACTAGAGGTGGGGCAGGGGTATTGTTTAGGCCACATCTCTTCCTCTTGCCTTTCTCAGTCTGCATTGTCTCATGGAAATTGCTCTGAATTGAGGTGGTGCTCTAATACATTGATTGATTGATTGATTGAGACAGGGTCTTGCTCTGTCATGCAGGCTGGAGTGCAGTAGTGCAATCAGGACACACTGCAGCCTCAACTTCCCAGGCTCCAGAGATCCTCCTACCTCAGCCTCACTAGTAGCTGGGACTACAGGCACGTGCCAGGCTCATTTTCATATTTTTGGTAGAGACGTGATTTCACCGTGTTGCCCAGGCTGGTCTTGAACTCTTGAGCTCAAAGAATACCTGCTCCTCAGCCTCCCAAAGTGCTGGGATCACAGGCGTGAGCCACCATGCCCGGCCTCTATCGCGTGTTTCCATAGCTGCTCAGAGGGCACGTGCGGGCCTCTGTGACAGCCTGTTCTCAAGCCCCATCCTCACTCACACTTTCTGCTCCCTCCTACCTCAACAGAAACTGCCTGATTTCTCCCCAGTACCTCCGGGGCTGCCTGTGCCTCCCCTTTTTGAAGGGGCATTATTTTTACACACCCAGAGCCTGGGGCCCTGTCTAAAATGCCCTTCCTATTTCTACCAGGGAATTGAGTTTCATCCTGACTTGGGGTTTCTGGGCGTGGGGCTGATTTCCCAGAACTCCTGAATATTTAATCCACACTGCCCCTTGCTTCACAGGAAATGGCAAAACTAACTAGATGATTATGTGATTCAATCATTAATGCAGAGTTGGAGTTTTTATAAAATAAAAAAAAAAAGCCCTGCACACTGCCTCGAATATACAAAGCACCTCTACATTCATCGCAGTTCAAGAAGTCCTGCCAAGCCTTTGAAGCACAGTAACATTCTAAAATGTGCCACACCACCCCCAAAATCGTTCACACTACAGAACACTATTCAAGAAAGAAATGTTTTCTGATTAAAAAAAAAAAGAAAATGAGCAAAAAGCCAAGAAATTAAAGAGCCTCTGTTTATAGTAGGTGGTAAGAAAAATGTAACATAACATGTACTGTCCCCTGCCTTTTGCATAACCAGTTTGATGTATAGTTCTGCTGTGCAAGCAGATTCAAAACTTGCTGGGTTTCTTCGTAATAACACAGCACATGCCAGGGAATAAGGGCTCAGTGTGTTCTAGGCACAAGGAGAACTTATTCTGGACTGACTCAAGCAGAAAGGAGCCAAATTGTCAAGACAAAGAGCAGCTTAGACACGTGAAGTCCAGCGCGCCAACCGTGGCTGCTCGGTTCGGAGACGCAGTTCTGTGGTTAGACCCCAGCAGCTCACATTTCTGGGTACTCCTCTGCTTAAATCAGGTGGTTGACGGTATTTGTGGCTCTGAGAAGGAATAGCCTGGGGAGAGGGAAGTAGTCCGCAGCTGCAAGTTTCTTTGAGGCGTCTCTTTCCATTCTGGCTGCTGGTCACTGAGGTTCATTTTAACTAGGAGCCTACCCTAGGACACACGGCCTGGCACGGTAGCCCTGCTGTCTAATTTCCACTCAGCAAATACCTGCTGAAGGAGCTGATTCAGGAGGAGGTGAATTTAAACCATTAGGTTTGAGATTTATTATATCATTATTTAAAAATCTTTAATATTTGTGGATAGAGTGGGGCATGGTGGCTCATGCCTGTAATCCCAGCACTTTGGGAGGCTGAGGTGGGCAGATCACCTGAGGTCAGGAGTTCAACAGCAGCCTGACTAACATGATGAAACCCCGTCTCTACTGAAACTACAAAATTAGCGGGGCGTGGTGGCTCATGTCTGTAATCCCAGCTACTTGGGAGGCTGAGGCAGGAGAATCACTTGAACCTAGGAGGCTGAGGTTACAGTGAGCCAAGATTGCACCACTGCCGCAGCCTGGGCAATGAGAGGGAAACTCCATCTCAAAAAAAAAAAAAAAAGAAGAATATATATTTTTAAAATTTATTTTTAGAGATAGGGTCTTGCTATGTTGCCCAGGCTGTATACTTGAACACCTGGGTTCAAGGGATCCTCCCACCACAGCCTCCTGAGTACGTGGGACTACAGCATGTACCACCGAGCCCGGCCAGGCAAACTCCTTAAAGTAGCGGTCCCCAGCCTTTTTGACACCAGGGACCAATTTCACAGAAGACAGTATTTCCACAGACCAGGGAGGAGGGGGCATGGGAGTGGCTGGTTTTCGGATGAAACTCTTCCACCTCAGATCATCAGGCATTTGTTAGATTCTCGTAAGGGTGTACAACCTAGATCCCTCCCTCTCACAGTTCACAATAGGGTTCCTGCTCCTATGAGAATCTAATGTCACCACTGATCTGACAGGAGGCAAAGCTCAGGCTGTAATACCCCATCACCCACCCCTCACCTCCTGCTGCTCGGCCTAGTCCCTAACAGGCCACCGACAGGTACTGGTCTGTGGCTTGGGGGTTGGGGACCCCCAAAGAGTCACCTTCATGCCAGGCTCTGGCTCATGCCTATAATCCCAGAACTTTGGGAAGCCAAGGCGGGCAGATCACCAGGTCAGGAGTTCAAGACCAGCCTGGCCTACATGGTGAAACCCCGTCTGTACTAAAAATACAAAAATTAGCCAGGCGTGGTGGCACATACCTGTAATCTCAACTACTTGGGAGGCTAAGGCAGGAGAATCACTTGAACTCGGGAGGTGGAGTTTGCAGTGAGCCAAGATTGTGCCATTGCACTCCAGCCTGGGCGACAGGGCAAGACTCCATCTTAAAAAAAAAAAAAAGAGTCACCTTCGCTTGGGTTTTCACGGCCCCATGTCACACTCGTCAGTCCACTCCAGGCCACCAAACCCAAAGGACAGTGATCAGGACAAGTTCTGAGCTTGTCTATCAGTTAGAACTGAGTGTGACAAACCAGGAAGAAGAGGATGGACACGGAAAGCCTCCTGTCCACATGTGTTTGACCTGGCTCGGCTCCCTGTGGCCAGCTCTGTGGGCCACTGCCTTCTTCTTGAATGGCTTTCTTCTGGTCTCCATGATCTGTACTTCCTGGTTTCCTTTCCGTCCCTCTGGCTGCTCCTTCTTGGCCTCCCTGGGTGAATGGTCTTTCTTCCGCCCGCCGTCAGTCTCTGTTCACTTTTTTTTTTTTTGAGACGGAGTTTTTCTCCTGTCACTCAGGCTGGAGTGCAATGGCACAATCTCAGCTCACTGCAACCTCTGCCTCCTGAGTGCTAAGTGATTCTCCAGCCCCAGCCTCCCAAGTAGCTGAGATTACAGGCGCACAACACCACGCCGAGCTAATTTTGTATTTTTAGTGGAGATGGGCTTTCGTCATGTTGGTCAGGCTGGTCTTGAACTCCTGATCTCAGGTGATCCACCCACCTCAGCTTTCCACAGTGCTGGGATTATAGGCGTGAGCCACCCGCCCGGCCTCTGTTCACTCTTAATCCTCTTCCTGGGGGAGGTGGCCTTCATTACCTCATGTGCACAAATGACCTCCAAATCCTTACCTCCTGACTAAGCACAAATGACCAACAAATCTTATCTCCTGCTTCATCCCATATCACAAGACCCGAATGTCTAAAAGCACTGCAAACTCAACACATCCAACGTTAAACTCATTTTATTCTCTCCAAACTGGCTCCTCCTTCAGAACTCTGTGTCTTATAAAAGGTGTGTGCAGCTCACTCAGCTGCCCAAGCTAGAACTCTGGGAACTGTTCTAGAGGTCTTGTTTCCCTTCACTCCCCAGCCCTACTTGACCCCCAAGGTCCACTGAGTCCAGCTGCTGCCTGTCTTGAGTCCTTCCACTTCTCTCCATGCCACTGTCACCACCCTGCACCCTGCTGTCCTGCGAGTCTCCTGGATTCCTCTACCAACTTCTCTGATCATATCCTTCCTGTTTCTCCCCAATCTGAGCCCCACTTTGCAGCCAGAATCTTTCTAAAATGCCAACCACATCATGACACATAATTTTTTAAGGCCTCCAGTTGTCCTTAGGATAAATATGAATCCTCAGCCCCTCAGGTCCCAGCCTGATAGGACCCTTCATCTCTTGGCCCCTGCCTGCTTCCATATGATAAAAACAGTGATTAGAAAAAGCTTGAGAAAAGAACCCAAGGATAGAAGCTACAGTGCGTTGTTCAGCATCAGTTTTCAGGCAAGTAAAGGGGGTCTCATGGTAAAGCAATATAATTGGACCTTGGCTTTGACCTTGTACTTCATCTCAACTTATATTAACATAATGCTAGTTTTAGCATAAATATTTTCTCTACTGCATTGCAGCACTATTTTCAATAGCAAAGATTTGGAACTAACCCAAATTCCCATCAATGAGAGACTGGATAAAGAAAATATGGCACATAAACACTATGGAATACTATGCAGCAATAAAAAAGAATGAGATCATGTCCTTTGCAGGGACATGCATGGAGCTGGAAGCCATCATTCTTGGCAAACTAACACAGGAAGAGAAAACCAAACACCACACATTCTTACTCGTAAGTGGGAGTTGAACAATGAGAAAACATAGACGCATGGAGGGGAGCATCACACACTGTGGCCTGTCAGGGGGTGGGGGAAAGGGGAAGGAGAGCATTAGGACAAATATCTAATGCATGCGGGGCTTAGATGACAGGTTGATGGGTGCAGCAAACCACCATGGCACATGTATACCTATGTAACAAACCTGCACGTTCTGCACACATATCCCGGAACTTAAAGTAAATAAATAAATAAATAAAAATTGGGGAACCAAAGAACTAACTGTTGGGACCTTCAAGATGCAGACATTTAATTTTTTATGTGTCAACGAAACATGCATGAAAAAGACAAAGATGAAACAGTGTGTAGTATTAGGAAAAATTGTCAATATGACACAGCAAAATTCACAAAAAGAAAAGCGAGAAACTGATTATTTGGTTTGTACTGAAGTGGACTAATTATGGGTTATTCATATAAACTGCCTGTCATGTCTAGTGACCCTATGGCAAAACAATGATTATCATTAAACCATTAAAAAACAAATAAATAGGCGGGGCGCAATGGCTCACACCTGAAATCCCAGTACTTTGGGAGGCTGAGGCGGGTGGATCACCTGAGGTCAGGAGTTTGAGACCAGACTGACCAACATGGTAAAACCCATCTCTACTGAAAATGCAAAACTTAGCTGGGCATGGTGGCGTGTGCCTGCAATCCCAGGTATTCTGGAGGCTGAGGCAGGAGAATCACTGGAACTCGGGAGGCAGAGGTTGCAGTGAGCTGAGATCGCACCATTGCACTCCAGCCTGGGTAAGAAGAGTGAAACTCCATCTCAAAAAATAAATAAATAAATAATCTTTTATCAATTGAGAACCCCTTTTTTTTTTTTTTTGAGATGTAGTCAGTTGGACTCCAGTCTGTTGCCAGGCTGGAGTGCAGTGGCACGATCTCGGCTCACCAAAACCTCCACCTCCCAAGGTTCAAGCAATTCTCCTGCCTCAGTCTCCTGAGTAGCTGGGATTACAGGTGTGAGCCACAGCGCCTGGCAGAGTGAGAACCCCTAATTTATTTATTATTACTATTTTTTAAATTATTTATTGTTATTATTATTGAGATGGAGTCTCACTCTGTTGCCCAGGCTGGAGTGCAATGGCATGATCTCAGCCCACCGCAACCTCCACTTCCCAGGTTCAAGCAATTCTCCTGCCTCAGGCTCCCGAGTAGCTGGGACTACAGGTGCCTGCCACCATGCCTGACTAAAGTTTTGTATTTTTAGTAGAGACGGAGTTTCACCATGTTAGCCAGGATGATCTCAATCTCCTGACCTCGTGATCCACCTGCCTCAGCCTCCCAAAGTGCTGGGATTACAGGCATGAGTCACTGCACCCGGCTGTTTATTTATTTTTAGAGATAGGGTCTTGTCATGATGCGCAGGCTGGACTTGAAGTCCTGGGCTCAAGCAATCCTCCCACCTTGGCCTCCTGAGTAGCTAAGACTATAGGTATAGTCTAGCTATGCAGCTGGCCAGCAAAACTTATATTGATGTCATTTCTCTTGCAGTAAGTACCAAGAAAGTAATTTGAAATATCCATTTGTTGACTAGGTGGTACATATGAATACTTGAGTATTTTAAAAAGTAGACCATGAAAAGTGCATAGTACAATGCCGGTCATAGGGAGTGCTTAGTAAATGTTGACATTTTTTTCTAAAAACTATTTTTATTTCTAGAACTACTTCCTTATGTTTGGGTAAATGATGAAGGAGAAAGAAACAGTGGCTTTTACCAACGATCAGTTTTCTAAGAAAATTACATTATGCAAAGACTTTATTCTTTTTTTTTTTTCTTTTTTTTGAGATGGAGTTTCACTCTTGTTGCCCAGGCTGGAGTGCAATGGCACAATCTTGGCTCATTGCAACCTCCACCTCCAGGTTCAAGCAATTCTCCTGCCTCTGCCTCCCAAGTAGCTGGGACTACAGGCACATGCCACCACATCCAGCTAATTTCTTTGTCTTTTTAGTAGAGATGGGGTTTCACCATGTTGGCCAAAATGGTCTCGATCTCCTGACCTCGTGATCAACCCTCCTAGGCCTCCCAAAGTGCTGGGATTACAGGCATGAGCCACCACACCCAGCCATATTATTTTATTTTATTGACACATTAGATGTACATATATCATCTATTTGGGGACATGTATATATATATATATATGTATATGTGTATGTGTATATATGTATATAATATATATATATATATTTTTTTTTTTTAGTTGGAGTCTCACTCTATCACCCAGGCTGGAGTGCAGTGGCATGATCTCTGCCCACTGCAACTTCTGCCTCCTGGGTTCAAGTGATTCTCCTGCCTCAGCATCCCGAGTAGCTGAGATTACAGGTGCGAGCCTGACATCCAGCTAATTTTTGTATTTTTAGTAGAGGTGGGGTTTCACCATGTTGGCCAGGCTGGTCTCGAACTCCTGACCTCAAGTGATCCACTTGCCTCAGCCTCCCAAAGTGCTGGGATTACAGGTGTGAGCCACCAGACCTGGCCTCTCTCTATATTTTTTAATTGAACTTTTTCCCTACAATGAAAGTGTGAATTACCTATCGGTTTTTTCCCCTTTGGTTGCAAAGGAGAAAAACCCAAACTGATTATGCTTTAACCAAATGGAGAAGTTATCATAAGGATCCTGTTCTAGCTCAGAAACTCAGTGACAGGAAACAGTAGGGCCTCCCGTTACTGGAACCAGAAATGCAAATGCTGCTGAGTTCTTTCTCCATCTTGGGGGCTTCTCTCAGTTGGTTTACTCTGTTTCCTCCCCACTTTCTCTCTGGACCAGTTTTCTCTGGTCTAAGTGAGGGAACATGTGCGTCCTAAAAGCCCCTGACTTAATAATTTATAACCCTGGGACTTCACAATCTAAATCCCCAGGGTAAGGATTGAGAGCATCTCAGCTGGGACAAGCGCACCGTCCTGAGCCAGTCACCTGCAGATGGGCAGAATCATGGCACACCGACATGGCGTTTTCCATGGTGATCAAGTGTGGTGTGCGTGTGTGTGTACTCTTCTGTACACACATGTACATGTACTGTTCACACACACATGTACCCTCCCACGTGATTTACAAAGCAATAGTCTTCAGAACAACATGAAACTTTATTAAAATTAGAAAAAAATGTGTTATTTAAAAAATCTGGTAAATTGTTTATGGTAACATTGTAAATCAGCGTTTATTTCTGCTTCTCACATTCAAATGCCTAAACTCATTTTTTTTTAAAATACAGAGTCTTGCTCTGTCACCCAGGCTGGAGTATAGTGGCTTGATCTCAGCTCACTGCAACATCCACCTCCCAGGTTCAAGCAATCCTGCTTCAGCCTCCTGAGTAGCTGGGATTACAGGTGCGTACCACCACACCCAGCTAATTTTTCTATTTTTAATAGAGATGGGGGTTTACCATGTTAGCCAGGATGGATGATATACTCTTTTTTTTTTTTTTTTGAGATGGAGTCTTGCTCTGTCGCCCAGGCTGGAGTGCAATGGCACCATCTCGGCTCACCACAACCTCTGCCTCCCGGTTCAAGCAATTCTTGTGCCTCAGCCTCCCAAGTAGCTGGGATTACAGGTGCGCACCACCACGCCTGGCTAATTTTTGTATTTTTAATAGAGATGGGTTTTCACCATGTTGGCCAGGCTGGTCTTGAACTCCTGACCCCAGGTGATCCACCCACCTCAGCCTCCCAAAGTGCTGGGATTACAGGCGTGAGCCACCGTGCCAGGCAATATACGTATTCTTAATGAGTGGTCTCACAAATTCTCTTTACTAGTCACAAAATGTAGAGAGTATCTTCTTCAACCGTGTCATTTTAGATTGGATAAACTCAAGCCCAGAGGGGCAAAATGACTTGCCAAGTCCCTCAGGAGATTCTCAGAATGTCCTCTCAGCTTTTTTGCCAAGTGCATTCCTTCTCCCCTGCCCAAACCACTCATCCCTCATTCGCCCTCTCCACACTGAGCTTGGGCCCCAAGACTCTTCAGACCAAAGTCTTGGAAGCACAGTGGACATGGTGGTCCCACAGCACTGCTGCTCTATTCGGCTGCATTTCCTAGACCTGGACACCCACTGGGTATCTTTGGTCTCTTTGCCTGCATAATTAACTCTGACTCTCAGATCGTAGGCAGGGCAAAGATATACTGGCGGTGGGTAGGTCTGTTCCAAACCAAGGGAGCCTCCTACCTCCAAATGTTACAAATTGTTCATCTGAGAGTCCAAATACCTGCACACATACTCCATGTTATTACAACAGGATGGAGGCCAGGCATGGTGGTGGCTCACACCTGTAATCCCAGAACTTTTAGAGGCCAAGGAAGGAGGAGCATTTGACCCAGGAGTTTGAGACCAGTCTGGTCAACATAGGGAGACCCCATCTCTACAAAAAATAAAAAAGAACCAGCTACTCAGGAGGCTGAGGTAGGAGGACTTCTTGCGCCCCGGAGGTCAAGGCTGCAGTGAGCTGTGATCACGCCACTGCACTCCAGCTGGGCGACAGAGCAAGACCCTGTATCAAAGAAGAAACAAACCAGGATAGTAAGAATACTAACAAACAGGAAGAAAAAAATTACTCGGTAGGGCAGACAGCCTCTGACATGGCTCCCAGGGTTCATGGCTGTATAATTTTCTTTATCTTCTCTCCTTGTGTATGGGTGAACCTAGTCACTTGCTTCTAACAAATAGGACAATGGCCAAAGTGAGATCACAGAAGACTGTGACACCTGTCTCCCTTTTGTGGAGCACTTGGTTTGAGAAAGGGAAGCTGCCATTTTGTGAGTTGCCCTATGGAGTGGTCAATGTGGCATGAAAGTGATGTCACCAGCTGACAGCCATCAAGGACCTCAGGCCTCCCAATGGCCGCAGGAGTGAGCTCAGAGATGACTCCTCCCCCATTTGAACAGGGAGCCAGAAACCTTGTCTACAGCCCCACACCAAAGCTTGATTGCTGTTTCGTAAGAGACCTGGAGCCAGAGGATCTGGCTAAGCTATGCTTAGATCCTGCCCCTGAGAAACTGTGAGATCATAAAAATTGTTTTGTTGTGGCCTGGCGCAGTGGCTCACCCTTGTAATCCCAGCACTTTGGGAGGTCGAGGCAGGCGGATCACGAGGTCAGGAGATCAAGACCATCCTGGCTCACACGGTGAAACCCCATCTCTACTAAAAATACAAAAAATTAGCCAGGCGTGGTGGTGGGTGCCTGTAATCCCAGCTACTCAGAAGGCTGAGGCAGGAGAATTGCTTGAGCCAGGGAAGCAGAGGTTGCAGTGAGCTGAGATCGCTCCACCGCACTCCAGCCTGGCAACAAGTGAGATTCCATCTAAACAAATAACAAAAAATTGTTTGGTTGTTTTAAACTACTAAATTTGGGGGCTAATTTGTGATGCAGAGCAGTTGGCTAAAACACTCAGTCTGCAGCTACCTCATGTTGAGAACACGTCATAAATTTCACGAGCTAAGGTTACTTCCTGCTGAGCCAGAGACTAAGCTGAAAGCGAAATTTAAAGTGAAAAGATCTTGCAAGAGCCAACAGATCTATCAGAGCTGTGCCTACACATCTGGAGGTAGGTAATTTTGCTACAGTCCTGAGCAGATCACCAAGGATTTCCTAATAAAAAATGTTATATATTTTAATTTTATTTGTCATGATTCTTTTGGAAACGTGGTTATTTTTAAGGAAATAGCTGTGCATTGAAAATGATTTTTGTTTTGTTAACAGAAATGTTAAATAAAATGTTGATGAGTCACTAGGCATAGTGGCTCCCACCTATAATCCCAGCACTTTGGGAGGCTCAGGCAGGAGGATTATTTGAGTCCAGGAGTTCAAGAGCAGCCTGGGCAACATAGTGAGACTCATCTGTACAAAAAATAAATAATTAGCTGGGCATGGTGCCACATGCCCGTAGCTATTTCCAGTTACTTGGGAGGCTGAAGTGGGACAATTGCTTCAGCCCAGGGAGGTCGAATTTGCACTGAGCCATGACTGCACCACTGCAACTTAGCGAGGGTGACAGAGTGAGACTCTGCCCCACCCCCAAAAAAACTTATGAGCCTATATCTGTAATTGTTTGGGAAAAATGGATTTCCTCCATTTTCAGCTAACACAGATGTTTTTTATCATAGTAGCATATTGTAGTTATCAATAGCATAAACTCAGACCCCAGACTACATAGGTTCCAATCCTGGCTTTGTGACATTTTTTTGAGATGGAGTCTCACTCTGTCACCCAGGCTGGAGTGCAGTGGCACAATCACAACTCACTGCAACCTCTGCCTCCCAGGTTCAAGTGATTCTCCTGCCTCAGCCTCCCGAGTAGGTGGGACTACAGGTGCGTGCCACCATGCCCAGCTAATTTTTGTATTTTTAGTAGAGACAGGGTTTCACCAAGTTATCCAGGCTGGTCTCTATCTCTTGACCTTGTGGTCTGCCTGCCTCGGTCCCCCAGAGTGCTGGGATTACAGGCAAGAGTCACCGCGCCTGGCCTGGCCATGCTGTGAAAGTTTGTGTAGCAAACACCCCCACTTCCAAATGCTGGACAGACTAAGACCAAACCGTTACACAGAAGAGAAACTGTACTTCCTCTGATTCAAACTACGGGAAAAATGCAGTGGGGAATATTTTAAATAGTTAGTGCGGCCGGGCAAGGTGGCTCACACTTGCAATCCCAGCACTTTGGGAGGTGGAGACAGGTGGATCACCTGAGGTCAGGAGTTCGAGATCAGCCTGGCCAACATGGGGAAACCCCATCTCTCCTAAGAATACGAAAATTAGCCAGGCATGATGGGCACCTGTAGTCCCAGCTACTCGGGAGGCTGAGGCAGACAATCGCTTGAACCCAGGAGGCACAGGTTGCAGTAGCCAAAATCATACCATTGTACTCCAGTCTGGGCAACAGAGTGAGACTCTGTCTTAAAAACAAAACAAAAAATACTTGCAGTGTCTTTTATGATGGTGTTGAAATAAATCACATCCATCAACTATTTTTTTTTTTTGATACAGAGTCTTTCTCTGTTGCCCAGGCTAGAGTGCAATGGCATGATCTCTGCTTGCTGCAACCTCCACCTCCCTGGTTCAAGCAATTCTCCTGCCTCAACCTCCCAAGTAGCTAGGACTAAAGGCGCCCACCACCATGCCCTGCTAAATTTTTTTTTACAGGCGTAAGCCACTGTGCCCGGCATAAGAACTGCAAGTATAAGAGCCGGCCCTGAAGGACTCCTTGTTTCCCTTCTCCCCCCTCCCTTTACCTAAGCTCCTCTGGGAAGAAGAGTCTGGGGAGAGCAGGGCAGAGGCAGAGCCCCTGCTCCCTGGGACTGCCCCTGACTCCCCTGAATAAGTGCAGAGGAATGTCAGCATTCCTGCCCCACCTGTGAGGTTGACTTGGGAATCTGAGAGTAGAGGAGACCTATGTCTCACCCCCATTGGTAGCCCCTGAAAGAGCACATTTCGTAGAATTCCCCACACACCATGGAAAGGGCTGGTAGGGTAGATGATGGGGTGGCAGGGCCGGAGGGCATATCAGTAGAGAAGTCCGAGGTGGCCTAGAGAGGCAGGGGAGAAGAGCAAGACAGCTTCCATACCCCCGAGAGTGGTCTGGAGGAGTGGAGAGCGGGGCAAGGAATCTGAAGGGTCTTGTGCAGGATGCAGGCACATAGCTGCAAAGGCCAGGAGAGAGCTGCCTTCTACTTTTCTGTCATCTGGTCCTGAGGTCTCCCTCCAGAGAGTGGCTATGAACTCTAGCCCAGTCCTGGATGGGTCTTCAGGAGATTTGATCACGATGTTTATGATGTGCCTTTTAGGGGACTCCTCTCAAGCTTAGCAGATGACCTGTTGCCTGTGTGCAGCTCTCTCCCAGCTGTCCCTCTCACAGGATAGACCTGTCTGTCCTGGCAGACACCCTGGCAGCTCTTGGCTGACCTGTGTCCAGTTTATTCCTATCAAGGCCGCCACTCCCTGGGAGAGCCCTGGCCAGGAAAGCAGCTGGGTTCTGTGTGGCGGTCAGGTGAGTTGTAAAGGCGACATCTCAACAAAACACATGATACTTATACTTGCAGTTCTTATGCCAGACACAGGGGCTTACGCCTGTAAAAAAAATTTAGCAGGGCATGGTGGTGGGCGCCTTTAGTAAGGCCAGGCGAGGTGGCTCACACCTGTAATCTCAGCACTTTGGGAAGCCAAGGCAGGTGGAACACCAGAGGTCAGGAGTTTGCGACCAGCCTGACTAACATGGTGAAACCCCGTCTCTCCTAAATACCAAAAAAAAAAAAAAAAAAAAAAAAAAAGCTGGACATGGTCGCACATGCTTGTAATCATCTAAGCTACTCGGAAGGCTGATACAGGAGAATCACTTGAACCCAGGAGGCCGAGGTTGCAGTGAGGCAAGATTGCGCCACTGCACTCCAGCCTGGGCAACAAGAGCAAAACTCTGTCTCAAAAAATAAAAAAGAAATAACAGAAGCAGTTTTTGACTTACAGGTCCCAGAGGAAAGCAGGCACGCGCCTCACATACAAGGCTAACGGAAGGAGGGTGCCGTTTGGGACACGCACGCTCCATCAGCAAGTAGAGAGCAATAGACAGAGAAACCTGTGGGCCTGGGTTCCACGATGTTCTTCAGGTGGGTTTCCTGCAGGGAGTTCCACCTGAAGGGTTAACAGCAAGCAGGTGGCAGATCCCCGGAGGCACACTGGGATTGAGAGGTGGCCACTGCAGCATACGTTCAAAGTGCAGTGCGGGGACCAGTGGGGACCAATGAGGCGGGCTGTACCCTGTTGTCCCAGGGAGGGAGTGGTCACCAGGAAGTGGTTGCATAATGGCAGACATCTGGATTGATTGTGTTGAGGAACTGGGCAGAGGCAGAAAATGGGAAACTCAAGGGTGAGTAAACTTGCTTCTAGTATGAATAAGTCCACTCGTGTTCCAAATGAATGTCTTCAAAATCAATGCAAAGTAAAATTGTAGGAATTCACTGCAAAGCTCCTTTCTCATGCCACATCTTAGTGTGGTTAAAGATGATCTCCCCTTGATCATACTGAGGAGAGAGAGAGAAAAAAAAAGAAAAAACAAAGTTTAAAAAAAAAAAAGATCTCCCCTTAAAGCCTAGATGAGGCTCTAAAAAGAAGTGGGAAAACTCAGCAAGGACTGAAAACATCCTCAGTTCACAGTTGCAACAAATTGACTAAGATTAAGTTTTCATACAAAAGCAGAATGAAGGCTTTAGATAGAAATTAAAGGCCGGGCACGGTGGCTCACACGTATAATCCCAACACTTTGAGAGGCCAAGGTGGGTGAATCACTTGAGGTCAGGAGTTCAAGACCAGCCTGGCCAACATGGTGAAACCCCATCTCTACTAAAAATACAAAAAATTAGTTGAGCATGGTGGCGTGCGCCTGTAGTCCCAACTACTCTGGAGGCTGAGGGGGGAGGATTGCTTGAACCGAGGAGGCAGAGGCTGCAGAGCTGAGATCTTGCCACTGCACTCAAGTCTGGGTGAAAGAGCGAGACTCCATCTCAGAAAAAAAAAAAGGAAAAAATTAATTAATTCTAGGGCTGGGCATGGTGACTTACACCTGTAATCTCAGCACTTTGGGAGACTGAGGTGGGTGGATCACCTGAGGCAGGAGTTCAAGACCATCCTGGCCAACATGGCAAAACCCCATTTCTACCAAAAATACAAAAATTAGCCAGGTGTGGTGGCACGTGACTGTAATCCCAGCTACTTGGGAGGCTGAGGCAGGAAAATTGCTTGAATCCAGGAGGTGGAGGTTACAGTGAGCCAAGATAGTGCCATTTCACTCCAGCCTGGGAGCCTGGGTGACAGAGTGAGACTCTGTCTCAAAAAAAATATATATATATATGGTCTAATTATAGACAGACAAGATTATGTTTTTACACACCTATTTTGTATTCTGAATAATAAACTGGAAGGCTTTCCTTAGTTATACAAGTTGAAATATGGTTGGAAAAACCATAAATTATTCCATGAAATGTTCCTTATATAAGAGGTTAAAAAATTCAGATTAGCGTTTCTTCACTAGTTCTATTTGGACCATGTGTGGAGTTGGTGCAGTGCTGGGTGGATATTTCCCTGAAGTACCATCAGCATTTCTAAACATGTGTTTCCACCCAGCAACTGATCTCATCTACTGGAATGATTTCTCTTGAACTAACACTGGTATTCATGAAATAAAACAAAAAGTCTGAGTCATAAGTGTAGCTGCTCCTTGGAGGGCAAAATCAAGTGGTCATGTGCAAATAAAAATTAAATTTTAGGCTGGATGCAGTGGCTCATGCCTGTAATCACAGTACTTTGGGAGGCTGAGGCAAGCAGATCACCTGAGGTCAGGAGTTTGAGAACAGCCTAACTAACATGGTGAAATGGTGAAACCCCGTTTCAACTAAAAATACAAAATTAGCAGGGTGTGGTGGTGCATGACTGTAATCCCAGCCACTTGGGAGCCTGAGGGAGGAGAATTGCTTGAACGCGAGAGGTGGAGGTTGCAGTGAGCTGAGATTGTGCCATTGCACTCTAGCCTGGGCAACAAGAGTGAAACTCCGTCTCAAAATAAAATAAAATAAAGTAAAAAAATTAATTTTGCTTAAGGCACCAGTTATTTCATTTTTACTCTTCATGGCGGAATTATTGAGGACAATTTTTATCTCCACTATCACTTTCCATATCCCCAAAGATCTTAAAATACAGCACAGGGCTCTATTGGAGACAGAGCAGGTGGGTTGTTTTTATTTGGGGTAGTTTGAGAGCTCAAAATAGCCCTTCATCAAGCCAATTAATTGGCGCTTAATGCACCTACTATGTCTAGGCGCTACACCCTACTGGAGGTCCAGAAACGAATAAAACACGAACACTGCCTTCAAGAACTCTAAGAAGTCAAGTACGCCTCTAAACAAATTCCATCAGACATAAAAGAAGACTTGGGCCAGGCACGGTGGCTCATGCCTGTAATCCCAGCACTTTGGGAGGCCAAGGCAGGTGGATCACCTGAGGTTGGGAGTTCGAGACCAGCCTGGCCAACATGGTGAAACCCCATCTCTACTAAAGATACAAAAATTAGCCAGGAATGGTGGCATGTACCTGTAATCCAAGCTGCCTGGGAGGCTTAGGCAGGAAAATTGCTGGAACCTGGGAGGCGGAGGCTGCAGTGAGCCGAGATCACGCCATTGCACTCCAGCCTGGGAGATAGAGTGAAACTGCGTCTCAGGGGGAAAAAAAAGGATTAAAGTAAGAATTTAGAATATTGCTACTTTGCCTTTCCAATCAATGGATTGATAACCAGCCAGTAGTGACTGGTTGTTCAATATATACAATTAAAGCTACTGGCTAACCATTTATGAAAAACAAAAGTGAGATTTCTATCTTGTAGTTAAATTTCTATGTAAGAATTTAATGGAAGAAGTAAATCACAAAAGAACTAGGAGAAAATGCAAGTGAATTTTGATAATCATGGGATGGGAGACTTCTCTAAATGTGACAGGAAAGGCACAGCCTTCGTGGTTGTTCAGCTTGACTTGATGCTGCCAGTTTTCCAAAGTGGTTATTACAACTTACAATTCTACCAGTGATGTAGAGAGTTCTACTTGTTCCCCATTCTTGCCAGCAACTGGTACTGTTGGCTTAGCATGTTTTACGTATTTGGTAGTTGTAAGCTACTATCTCATTGTGGTTTTAATTTGCATTTCCTTGATGATTAATAATGTCATTGCGGTTTTAATTTGCATTTCCTTGATGATTAATAATGTTGAACACATTTTCTTTGCTTACAAATAAGCAAACATTTTTAACCCAGCAATTACATTTTTAGAACTTTATCCGGAAAACACACACACACATACACACAGAAATTGGGAATGTCCAACAATTGTATTTTGGTGAAAGAGGTTATTTTTGGTGCATTCATAGCGGGAAGTATTATAGTTGCCTAGTAATCACCACCATTAATATTTCATGGTGGTCAACTCTAAGTAATAGAGCAACAGATGATTTTTAACATGTTCTTAGCTTTTATTTTCTGAGTTTTTCACAGTGAATATATATTGCTTTTATATTCAGAAGAAATGGCAAGGGATACTTTCATTTTGGAACAAACAAAAAATACCATCTCAACCAGACAGAATACCAGTAATTCAATCATGAGCACTGATTTTTGGGGTCAATGGGTTTCTCATTTAAAATGCAAGAGGTGCCCCCATATCTTTCTAAGTCCTATTCCGTCTTTAAAAAGAATTGGGACTCCTTGGAAGAATGGCTGGATATGGAGCTGGGGCAGGAAAAGCACAAGATTAGCCGGGAACACAGGAACACACACACACACACACACACACACACACACACACACACACATAACTGAGATACTCCCATGGAATAATTTACCTGGGGTAGGAGATAAACAAGAGTGATAATTGTGGAGTGTTATGAGCATATTTCATGGAAGGGGACCGGGAGAAAGTAAAGGATGATAATATGTTTCAGAAATGAAAGATGGTAGGACCTCCTTGCTTCCAGCACACCACTTTGTTACTCTCCCTACTTTACTCCTGATGAAATAGCACAGTGGAGAGACCACAGAGGCTGGACACTGGTACTTCATCTCATCTATTTCAGTCATTTAAATCCCATCAACCATGGCCGGGCACATGGCTCACGCCTGTAATCCCAGCACTTTGGGAGGCTGAGGCAGGCAGATCACTTGAGATTGAGAGTTCGAGACCAGTATGACCAACATGGTGAAACCCCATCTCTAGTAAAAATACAAAATTAGCCAGGCATGGTGGAACATGCCTGTAATTCCAGCTACTCGGGAGGATGAGGCAGGATAATTGCTTGAACTTGGGAGGTGGAGGCTGCAGTGAGCTGAGATAAAACCATTGCACTCCAGCCTGGGCAACAAGATTTAAACTCTGCCACAAAAAAAAAAAAAAAAAAAATCCTATCAGCCAAAGAACTAATCTCTTTAATCTCATCTTTCTACATCTTAATTTCATATCATTAGTTCCTATTTTAAGGTTCAACTCTTACTTCAAACTCTAATGACCTTTATAAGCTATTTTTCTATTGTAAACCAAAAACATTCCTTTATTTTTGAAGTGAGACAATCTGAAAGATGCCTGTCAATGAACAAACAAACCACCATTGAAAAGAAACTTTTCTCATGAGGAACAAGGGGGAGATGTCTGTGGCAACTGCAACAAGATTGCCACCCCGGCCCCTTAGGAGCTTGGTTAAGGATGGGAGCACACCTCAGAATGGTGGTTGTGTCTTTGACATAGCTGGAAAAATTGCCATCGTTTTACTAAGATGTCAGGTGCGATACAATTCAGTGTGTAAGGCCAGTCCAACAAGGGTTTATTTATGTTTCTCTTTGCCTTTGTAATCTCCCAGTGGTCTGGCCTTTGCAGAAAGCAAACCTACTCATTTCTCCCCCCTCCCCTTTTACTGAGACAAATCAATAAATAAAAATAAAACTGGTAGGACAGATCAGAAGGCTGAATAGAGTTATGATTTCAGACTTAGCTAAGGCCAAGTCAAAATAGGTAATGACCCTTGGTAGAGAGTTTCCAGGTCATGAGGCACCCATTAGTACAATCAGGCAAATATATTAGAAGAGGCCAATAGGATAAAAGAATCACTGATGAGCCGGGGGCTGTGGCTCACACCTGCAATCCCAGCACTTTGGGAGGCCAAGTGGGGGTGGGGGTGAATCACCTGAGGTCAGGAGTTCAAGACCAGCCTGGTCAACATGGTGTAAACCCCCATCTATACTAAAATTACAAAAATTTTGCCAAGCCTGGTGACACGTGCCTGTAATCCCAGCTACTCAGCAGGCTGAGGCAAGAGAATTGCTTGAGCCCGGGAGGCAGAGGTTGCAGTGAACTGAGATCATGCCATTGCACTCAATCCTGGGCAACAGAACCAGACTCTGCCTCAAAAAAACAAAAAAATTACGAAAATTAGCCAGTTGTGGCGGCAGGTGCCTGTAATCCCAGCTACTCAGGAGGCTGAGGCAGGAAAATCACTTGAACCTGGGAGGCGGAGGTTGCAGTGAGCTGGGATCACGTCACCGCACTCCAGCCTGGCAACAACAACAAAAAGGATCACTGATGCTTCCAAAGGTAAGTGCTGTTGTCTCCAGGGTGGCTGTCTACAGTGGGAGAAGATGACTTTTTTTTTTTTGAGACAGAGTCTCACTCTGTCTCCCACTCTAGAATGCAGCGGTGCGATCTCGGCTCACCGCAACCTCCATCTCCCAGGTTCAGGTGATTCTCCTGCTTCGGCTGCCAGAGTAGCTGGAATTACAGGCATGTGCACCATGCCCAGCTAATTTTTTGTATTTTTAGTAGAGATGGGGTTTCTCCATGTTGGTCAGGCTAGTCTCAAACTCCCTATCGCAGGTGATCTGCTCGCCTCAGCCTCCCAAAGTGCTGGGATTACAGGTGTGAGCCACTGTGCCCAGCTGAAGATGACTAATCTAATGGAAACTTTCTACATTTGTGTTATAAGCCTTCCTTTCTTTCATTTTTTTAAATTTATTTTTTATTTTTTTGAGACGGAGTCTTGCTCTGTCACCCAAGCTGGAGTGTAGTGGCACGATCTCAGTTCACTGCAACCTCTGCTTTGCAGGTTCAAGCAATTCTCCTGCCTCAGCCTCCAGGCAGCTGGGATTACAGGTGCCTGCCACCATGCCTGGTTGATTTTTGTATTTTTAGTAGAGGTGGAGTTTTGCTGTGTTGGCCAGGCTGGTCTCGAACTCGTGACCTCAGATGATCTGCCCGCCTCAACCTCCCAAAGTGCTGGGGTTACAGGTGTGAGCCACTGTACCCAGTCTTCTCTTATTTTAAAAGCCTATAATATAACCAAGTATTAACTTTGCCCAAGGAACAAAAAATCGTAGAGTTGCCAAGAATGGTAAACCTATTTCAAGGCCACTTTTCATTAAGAAACTCTTGGCCGTGCGCGGTGGCTCTCGCCTGTAATCCCAGCACTTTGGGAGGCCGAGGCGGGTGGATCACCTGAGGTTGGGAATTTGAGACCAGCCTGACCAACACGGAGAAACCCCATCTCTACGAAAAATACAAAATTAGCCGGGCAGGGTGGCACATGCCTGTA